>JAYJMB010070311.1:0-24185 GCA_036873735.1 Pouteria campechiana
TATTTAGGAATCAAATAGGTGCAAAAGATGAAGTATTAGGAGAATAAAATATGACATTTTGCATTCTCATCATTGCCCATGGCAATTCACAACCCACACTCAAATTACTCAATTCAGGGCTTACATTGCCTATACTTTAAAAGCCTTAATTTTACCTAAACTAGGTCATTGTCCATAATTCATTTTACCAATCCAATTGACTTTAAACAAGTCTTAATACATTATAAAGCATGAACTAGACATGTTTCTCATGAGAATTTCACATAAATCATAGAATCCCCCAAAAATCATTATGCATAAAACCCTAATAGGCCAAATTCGATGGATTCTCAAGCCCTAATCGTGATAATCATGTTATTAATTAGTTTTTCCCATGTATAATATAATACAAACCATAAATCCATCATTTTCCCTTAAATTTCCCCAAATTCGATAAACCCTAACTTTCAAAAATAATTTTTTCGAATGGGGAAAGTTTCTTACCTCGATATTCAGGCGTGGCCTTCATCCATGAACGAGGATCCAAGTCCAAAACTCTAAGGGCCCCACTCCATTTGAAGAAGATTAAATTTTCTTCCCATTTCCATAGTTCAAATGGATAAATGTTGGGTTTAGAAGCTAGATCAAGAGATTAACTAACAAGGTAAGAAGATTTCCTAGCTAAAATGGTAAGAAACGGGGCTAAACGGGGTTAGAGCATGAAAGAGGAAAGAAGTGGAACAGACTAGAGCAAAATAAAATGGAATGGGGGGTGAAAAGTGGGTTCCCTTCTTTTATAACTGCCGAATGGCACCGCTGGTGCCACCACACTACCCAAATGCCTATTTTCCATCACGATCCGGAACCATTGGCACCAACCTGCTGCCAGTCAGGAGATATTTTCATATTTCATCCATAACATCCTTACACCATATTCAAATTGAGTAATTTTTGTTTCATTAGAAATATAAATGCAATGTCTACAACTTTGATGTTGATCTATTTTTCTAATTCAGTCTCCAAATATGGGTAATTTAGCCTCAAAGTGATACTATATGTTTTATCCCAATTTATAGCTCTAGAGACATCCATAGTATTTTAACTCAAATTTTCTCATATAGTATCCGATTCATGTAATTTATGATTTATTGTCTAGGAAATTTCAAGGGATACAACTTTCATGTTGAATACATTTTATTAATCATTCATCTTATATGCAAAAAAGTGGGTACAAGTGGCATTTATATCGTTTTCAGCTTCTTTCACCATATATTGATGTATAATCAAATCCCAAAATCTTGCGATATTACATTTGCACCCCAAATAAATTTACAAATCCAATTAATCCTATGCCTAATCATACCAAAGTGATCATTTTATAACATTACTTTCATCCCCAAACTCAAGTAATAATTTATATTATTCCAATTTTAGAAATTTGGCTTTGTATCTATACAATATTACCCATAATCCCATTTCATATAAATTACTTCAAATATCACAACAAGCACTTTCCACACATCACATGCATCAATTGAAATATGTTCATGCCATTCACCATCTTATTTGAGGCCAATTGCCAAATATTACTTATTTAGTTCTTTTTAACCAAATTTTCTACCATAAGTGACTCCATATGCCATTTTCATTCCAAAATGCATCCAAGACTCAAACTAATATTTCACACACATTATAATATATATAATAACTATTTTAGACCATTCACATTGATCATAAATATGCTTTTTCCCAAATTCATTATTTCAATTCTTTTTCTTCTAATAGCTGTTATATAATTTAAATTGAGGAAATTTATGAATTTCAAGCATCAAACTCTACCCACATCCACATGAGAAAATTTCAATCACCTCAAACATCATATAAGTCTATTTATTCATTGAAATTTCTATGATTTTATGAAAATCACCTATTGAGTTATTTTCTCAATAATTTGAAATTCCAAAACTATCTCAAAACTTTGATTCAATATCTCATATACATCACATTATAATAATAATCATGCTACTTTAGTTGTTCAAGTCGTATACATGACTTTACTTGAAATCATTACCATTCAGTCTTCCATAGTAATTTCTTTATAAAACACTATGTATCACCTCAATTCCTCACTTTATTGAAATACGAAAAGTTTTTCCCAAATTTCAACACCATAGGTGTTACATCTAGCTGCTACATAGATGTTAATTGATGTACAAAACTGCCTAAAAATTTTTATAACTATTTTAGGGTTGATGTAGTGGAACAACTTTTGGAAGAACATGCAACAGTTGACTGAATATCCCAAGCCCTCCATTGATGAAAAATGAAAAAGGGAAAAGAGCTTAAAAGAGTAACCTCTCTCGATTGGACAATGCTTCCTCCAAGATATTCAATCTACACTGCACTGATAGATGATGAGCTTCAAAGATCTATCATAATCATATTTTTGGAGTGTTAATATCAAATGTACTTCAACAAGTAATCATTTTTATATGTGCTTAAATTAGTACAAATCAACCTAGTAAAGAAGCAAAATGATGTACAACTTGAGTGTTGTTAATCAGCCATATGAGTTGGTGGTGAGCTTAGGGAAACCACTATGTTCATGCCCCCTAGAGATGGAATTCAGAAGAGTGTTGGGAACGCTAAGTTATACCCCATTGAGCTAGAACCCAAAAGAGTGTTGTTAACACTGATTTACACCCCTTGGGGTTGGAATCTAGAAGAGGGCTGGAAGCAATTATTGTGTCACCTAGAGCTAAAATCAAAAAGAGTACTAGGAGCACTAATGTATTCCATTATAATTCATAATATAATCCAAGACATAATGAGTGTGCTTTTAGAAGAGTGGACATAGGGAATAAAAATTATTGTATATTGTCTACTTGATTACTTTTCTTTGAATGCCACAGTCTTATTATTACATCTCACATATCATTACACACACATGTCAATCTACTTGAAATAAGAACAGCTAAGGAAAGATGAATCTATGTGTGGAGCAGACACTATGATTGAACGAACAAATATGAAAATCACATATGCATTATAATATTGTTTCTACTCAACACATTCATTTTTATTTGGTCATAATTTTCATATGCTTAATTCTTCCCTCCCCTCTTGAGCTATCTACTACATGGGACCAACAAAAACTTCATTTTATATCATCCTCAATAGGGTTTAGGGTTTAGCTTTGGTGTGCAAGTCAAGCAAGATCCACAATATCCATAATGTTGTCTCCAGTGCTCAGTCACGGCTAAGCTTTTTGCTACCTTTGCAATGCTTTATATTCTGAACCTGAGCCACGGCTTAGCTTTTCTATGCCATGGCTCATCTTTTTGCTACCATTTTGTGCCAACACATCCCAGAACTGAGCTGCGGCTCAGCTTTTTGCTGTTCACCAGATATATGGTATTTTGACCATAACTTTCTCATCTAATATTAGAATCATGTGATTCCTATTGCATTAGAAATATAATTTGAATATATAAAACTTTTATGGTTAAGAAATTTTCCAAATCATCCTCTATTGGTTTCATATTTTGATTATAAGTGACATCATATTTTACAGATTTGAAGTTGCTTTTAGCTAAATTGAAGTCTAAGATAGTTGTAGTGTTTTGCCCATAACTTCTAAGTTTGATATCCAAATCCTATGATTCTTGGATTTTTGGATAATTAACTTGAAGGGATACAAATTTTATGTTGAACTCATTTGCTGAATCTATTTTCCTTTATACCAAAAATGGCCTCAAAGTTAAGCCTTTTTCATGCTTAGCTTTGCAGGCAGGTTTTCACGTTTGAAACTAAAATAAACGAATGAAATATTTAATTAGTTGTGATTAATTCATGTCAATTAAAAATCCAAAATATGTAAATTTAGGTATTAAAATATGACAAATTATGAGCTTATTAGGTGCAAGGGAGATCATTGGAGAAAGCAACTGCAACTTCAATATTCTATTTTCTTTCTAGTTGATCTCTTGTAATTGGAATAAATATTTAAACTTGGATTATGATGAGTATTAATTACTCAATTGGTTTTAATTTAATTATGATGTTCTAAATTTCTTTTTTCTAGTATTAGATGGATCCTAAAAATGAATCTTGTGTTGATGTTTGATTTTTTGAGTTTAATTATCTTCTTCCTCATTGTTTCTTCTTTTCTATGATTGATGGGTGCATGTGCTTAGCTACCATATATATGATCTGAGATTTCTAATTCATATTTAAGAAAGGTGAATTAGGAATAGACTCTTGAATTGAAGAACATATGATGCAATGAAGTCTAGATATAGCCGTTGTATATGTGCAATCTGTGTGAGTATGACTTTGCAAGCATATATATTACACATGGATGCCTAACCTTAATGGGTTTATAGTTGTGGATCTGCATGGAGACACAGTACGTAAGTTAAATAGACACACCTACCATAGCACTTGAGAAAAGGTGGTAGATACTTTAGTGCATCTTATTGACAATTATAGGAATGATAATTTACTCAATGCTATGCAAGTGAATTTGCTAAGTGAAGTTGAATTCCTAGATATTTTATTCATTAATCTTTCTTCCTTTACTCTTGTGATCTGTTAACTTAATTGTTCTATTTAGATTTATTTCTTATATCATCTACTATAATTCACTTTATGAAATAATACTAATTTGATATAAGTTTGGTACTTAGTGTGTAACAACCTAATTCCTTATGGGAACAATACTCAATTTACCTCATATATATTACTTGTGCTTGTTGAGTCTAATCCTCCTATTGAGCTTGATTTTGATGATGAATATAACTAAGTAGTTAAGTGATGAACAAACATATGAGTGAAGAGTTAAGGTACTAATTGATTACCTTCCAAGTATTGCACCATCAATTTGCTAAGGAGGGTAACACATTTAGACTTCATAAAAAAATAAGTTAAAAAAATGCTCATGTAGAAACATCTCAAACCTTAGAAATGTTTCTAAAGAAATTGCACATTTCAAAAGTATTCAAAAATGTTTTAGAAACATTTCAGAAAACAGACATGAGCCTAAGAATCATTTCTGAAGATTTACGAGTATCTCAGAGGTAACTCAAAACCTCGTCAAAAGATACGAAGCAACCAAGAACATCATTAGAAGTAACTTTAGGATTAATTTCAATCCTCAAAAGAAATTCATAAATGCTCAAAAGGATTTTAAATACAAGGCATGAAATACTCAGAAGTATGTGAAGATAAGAAGTAATGCATAATGCTAATAAGTATTTTAGAAATGCAAGCTCAAGACTATTTCAGAAATGCAAGCTCAAAAGCATTTCAGAAATGATAAGAAACACTTCAAAAAATGTTTAGAAGAAATTTGGAAGATAAGGAATGAATTTTAGAATCCATTCAAAGAAAAGATGTAAAGCTTAGAAGCATAATTTAGAACACCATCAGCATAACTCAGAACCTCTTCAGAGACAAGGCATATTCCTCAAAACTAACTCTAAGGCAAACTCACACTTCAAAGGTAGTTCAAAAGCTCTCCAAAATTACCTCAGAAGTAAAACGGCCTAAGAAGAATGGGTTTTTACACTCAAAAGTTCACTAGTAAGAACTTCTGAGAACACTTAGAAGTGAATCAAAACTAATGCAAAAGTAATACAAGATGGTATTTCTACAGTTAGAAGCATGCAGAAGCAATGCAGAAAATGTTTGTACAATCAAAAGTACAACAGAAGAACTTTGGAAACAATTCTGAGGTAGCTCAGAAGCATGCCCAAGTCTCCAAAAATACTTTAGAAGTCGAATGCTCTACTTCTAGAATAGTTTCTGGAATCAGAAGTTCGTTAGAAGAACTTTAGAAATGATCAATAATAGTAAAGCTCATAAGTTCAGAAGACGTTTCTAAACTCAGAACACTATCAAAAGCTCTTCAAAATCCCTTTTAGAAATAAGGCGTGAACTCATAATCATTTCCAAAACACTTCTGACATCCCTAGAAATAGTTCAGAAAGGCTTTCAAGTTTCAAAGTCAAGAAGCAAGATCGATAGCAATAAAATTGAATGAACACTAAAGAAATTTTTGTGCTTAGAAGACTCTTGGAAGTTATACAGAAGCTCTTTAGAAAAGCATCTTTAAGAAGCCCAGATTTAAGAAGTTCATCAGAAGAAAATTTTAATCACTCAAAAACTCCTCAGAAGTTTCTTAGAAGAAGAACATGACTGATGAACATGTCAAAAACAAATATTTAGCCTTCAAAAATTCTAAAGTGAACAACTGTGTAGAAATTTTGTCATTGCAGCTAGCTCAAAAGTTACATAGAAGGCCTTCAAAAGTAAGTTCATAGTAAAGCTCTACGCAGAGGTAAAATGCACAATTTACAAAAACCTCAAAAGTTATAAGAAGCAACTTAGAATACCTTCAAAGGAATTTTCAAAAAGCCGGTCATAAGAAATTTATCAGAAATAAATATTTAAGCTTCAAAAGAAAATATATGATCGTTGAGATTGTCAGCAACCAAAAACAACCCTCAAAAGTTTTAAATACATATCCCAAAACTTCTGAAGATGGACATTATGACAAAGAATCTATACAGAAGCTGAAGATAACAAAAAAGCTTCAAGTCTCTTTTTCAAACAGTCAAAAATCAGCTTAAAACAAGCATAAAAGCTAAAGCTTCTTCCACAGCTTATAAAAAGATTTTTCAAGTGGTCGAAAAGATGATTAAAATAATCATATCTACTAAGGTGTCTTCTATAGCTTATAGAAGGAAGATTCAAACATTTGAAAATCATAGATATCAGATCTAAGAACAAGAGAACATTCACTCAAGCAGTTTACAAAATTTCTCACATTACTGCTCTTTCCTACTATATTCCTTGTGCTTTTATTATTGAACTTCATACACTCTGCCTTTCAAGAGGCATTCATTATGTACATTTTTATTTATTATTTTCTCACATAAGTTGTTAGTGAGCTTTGAAAACCATCATTGTAAGAGTTGTTAGTGAGCTCTTGGAAAAACCAACAGTATGAGTTTCTGCTTAGCTTAGGAAACTAGTGTAAGAGTTCTTTGTTAGTTTGGGGAACCAAGTGTGATTCCAAAGGGCATAATGGAATCCAAGGTTGGCAAACCTTTGAGAGTGGAGTAGGTGCCAAGAGAGGGCCCGAACTACTATAGATCGTCTATGCAACAGTCTTACTTTCCTGCTTTCCATTATTACACTATTCATGTCATTTTGATTAGCACACAAGCATGAAAAAGAGGGATTGATTACTCAGGCATTAAGCAAATAATTTCTAAACCCAATTCACCCTACCCCCCCCCTCTTGGGTACAACCACCTATTGGGACCAACAATTGGAAGAGTGGGTTACATAAATAATTGTAGTAATCTATTTGGTCAACCTAATAATGTCATCTTACATGTTTTCTAAAGGGTATTCCATCACACAACTTCCATACTCTAATGGAATGAGTTTTCTCAATGGAAAACAGAGGATAGAAGTAAACCTCATGGCCAATGACCTTAAAATGTGGAAAGTTATTTGTATTGGCCAAAAAATGGATGATGAGAGAGCTCGGCAAGTAAATATCAAGTCTACAAATGCCCTACTATATTCTCTCTACCAATAGACCACAAACATGTCTTAAGTTGTACAAGTGTAAGAGATGGATAGGTTAAAGGCAATTTCTAAAGAGCAAATAGATTTCCACTCCAATGATACTCATGTTGCTATTAAGAATGACTTGAGTGTAAGAGATCAAGAAATGAAGGAACAAATTTCTAAAGAAGAAGAAGAAAAGAATGATGATTAATCTATGAAAAAAAAGAATTACAGATCAAAGAACTACCACCAATTGAGGGGGAGCAATCTCAAGAAGAGAATGAAATTAAAAAGAAATTTTTTGAGGGTCAAACTCAAACTGAAGAACGAAAGGCTGAAGCATTTGAAGAATCTTCTCAGAATAAGGAGAAACAACCTGAGAAAGGAAGAAAAAGGAAAAGGAGTACAACAGTGAAAAAGAAAAAGGAAAAGGAAGAATTCCTACTTTAAAAGCAAAATTGATCCCCACTTGGAAAAGAGCGATAAAATGAAGAAATAAGATGATGAAAAGATGAAATACCAAGTTCCTTCAAAAAACAAATGGTTCCTAGACATTGGATGAACAAGTCAATATTCACAAGAACCAAAGAACAAGGAAGAAAGGTAAGTGCATGTATGGCAATTTAAACCCAAACTTCCTTATATTCTTTTGTTGTCTACTTCACTTGTACATGAATTGGATTTTAGAGTTAAGCTTAGATCAGAAGAACTTTAGGAAAATAAAATTCATGTTACAAAACTAAAACAAGGAAGAGAATTCTAGAAACCATTAAGAATGAGGAAACAATATACATTTAAATGTTCAACATATTTTAAGGATAAATATGTCAAAGATGCATAAAATCTATTTAAAAATTTAAAATAGTGCGTAATCATGAGAAAATATAAAAATTAAATAACAATTTTAGGTTTAATTGAATAATATATATTTGATGAGTTAGTCTAGCATATTGATGTCTAAAGTTCTCAAAGAAATCAACTCTCATCTTCATAATATGATTCACGAATATGCTAGTTCAAAAGATTCCTATGCCAGTTATGAAAGTAGAATGCTTGTCTTGATCTATAATGAGGATCTACTTTATGTATGAAAAATAATAAAATCTAAATTTTGCATTTGTAAAAACTTAGACAAAGAAAACTTTAAAATAAGAAGCAAATATTCTAAGTTATGAATGATTTGTTCAAAATGATGTAATGCAAATTATTTTTCTGAGAAGTCTAGAATTTCCAGAGCATACTACCTTGTGCTAGAAAGGAATTGCACTGATTAAATTGATACATGAAGATCACATCTGTTTGATTCTGCTAATAATGCAAAATTGTAAGAACTTCTTAAGTGTATACAGGAAAAGCTTGAAGGAAGCCCATAAAAGAAGGAAAGTGATGGAAATCAAGATCACCTTCTCAGTCTAACATTTTCAAGTTGAAGAAGGAAAGATGCCAACAAGTGCTAAAATGAAGAATCAAATTTGGCAATATCAATTGTGAGTTAAATGGCAAGAAATTAACAAATGACTATCAGAAGAGATTAGTTGCCCAACTTGATGCATTTAGAAGAAAATCATGCTTTACATTTCTATATACTCTAGATGCCTCTAAAAATGACTACCTTGGATGTGAATACATGTGAACTTATTGTTTGAGCTAAATCATTATGAAAATCTATAGTTGATATAGAAAAATAATTAATTCTAAATATGATTACAGTCCTAAGGCATATGTCAAAGTCTATTTGGGAAACTTCACAGTTTAAGGTCTCGAATAGGAATTCCATTCCTAGTCATTACTTTTGTAATCAACATAAAGGCTTGAACTATTAAGATTAAAAATAATTAAATAATTACTTAAATCTTCATGAATGCTTGAAATTTATGCACATAACATGAACTATTCTGTTCTATGCACTATTCTTATTATTTATGATTATGTTGTACACAAAAATGTTTGAGTTTACTTAAAGTTGAAATCATTTAATGAGAAAATTCAAATGATGAACATTTGGCAAGTTGAGAATTTATTGCATGTAAAATGATATGATTGTAATGCTTAAATGATTTTTTTGATATTATACCAAAATTGATTGTATTGAATGGAAAAATATTAAATGGTTATGAAGATTAGAAATTAGAAACTCAGGAAAATTCTAGGAATATCTGTTTCATAGAAAGCTACTTGAATGATTGAATGTCTATCCATTTATAGAATATTTAAAGTTCATAAGGTGCATGAAAGATAAAGCTATTAAACAAACTAATGAGAATGCAAAATATCACATTTTATTATCTTAATACTTAATCTTTACCACTATTTGATTCCTAAATATACTCATTATTCTTATATTTTGATTTAAGAGATAATTGGAGTGGTTAAGTGCAAAAAGAAGTCAATTGAAAGATTTTGGACAACTTCAGAATCACTCCATATTTTGGGCATAAATCTCTATGGGAACTCCGATTAAGATGATTAAAGATGTTATGGAAACATAAGAAAAATTTCTACAACTTTTATGTTGGGAGTTTTAAGAGATAAGGACTATATTGAGGGTAACTGAGAGGAAGAGAGCAAAAGGTTGGATGAAGTGCAAAGGTGAAGCAAAGGAGCAAAGCAGCACCGGAGGCAGCAGATCGAAGCCACTGGCGCTAAAACCCCTTAAACCACCCAACCACCTAATAGCATGGTGGTGCCAACAGTGCCAACATCCAGCCAACACTTTTCTGATTTTACGAATGTTGCAAATTTTGTGTATTTCTAGCTCTATTTAAATAGCAGTTCCCTAGGGTTTTTAAGGGTTCTTTTGCTAGGTGTTTGAGGAAGACTTTTTGGCAGCTTTCGACAAAGAATCTTCTTCTTCTCTGTTTTCTAGTTTACTTTCTTTATGATTTAATGGCCCTGCATGGCTAAGCTTTTATTCTTGATTAAAGGAGAGAAGCCTCAGAATCAATTTACTGTGAGATCTAATTTGTTTTAATTATTCAAGGCATACTTTGAGTATTGAATATTCTTCTATGCTTAATTTTGTGATTGCTGTGTTTAATTGCTAGGAGGCCTACTAGTTCACTATTCATTACAATCTATTGCTAGATAAGATATCAAATCCGTAATTGTTTGATCACTCTTATTTGCAAAGCATCTAGGGTTTAATAATTTGCTACTATTGCAGTTATTAAATCTTATGAAGAATTTTTGACTTAATTAGATGCAACCATTGGCGCTTATGTTATTTGTCTTTACCAATCTTTACAAATCTTAAGATTGCTATTAGATTAAACCTTTAGCGCTTGTCTAAGGTTGTTTAGTAGTTAGGGTTAATTAGAACATTGGTTTCTAATTAACTATGTCAAAGGAGAGATAGGAAAAATAATTCCAATTATGAATATTTGAAGTATGAATTGATTTATAATTATATTAATGATCAGCTACAAGATTCTGATGGTGAATGTTGAGTTAAACCAAGGTTTTCTTCTCTAATATATTTCAACAATGCTTTCATTACACTCAACCCCACCCCCCCACCCATTCTTGATTATATTGCATAAAACTAAACTAGATACTCTCTGTGGGATTGGCCCTTACTCACACTACTACAAGTAATTTAATTAGAGCAAGGTTCTAAATTTGGTTGCCTATGATAACACACCAAAGTTTTGGCATCATTGCTGGGGAGGCATTCTAGTTGATTTTTGTGCTTTTGTATTTTTTTTGATTTATTTTTGTTTTTATTTTTTATGGATTCTTTAGATTCTCCTTAATTGTTTATCACAGTTAATCGATCTTCTAAGACAACTGATTTGCAGTACAAACTAGAAATAGAGAGAACTTTGCACAGATTAAGAAGAGAATCTTGGAGAATTTCTGACGAGAATGCATTCTCAAATCCTTTATGTGAAGATAGCAGTTCTGATTCAGAAAAAGGGGAAATCATGGCTAGAACTCAATCTTTGAAAGAGTTTTCCATACCTGATTTGGATCAACAACCCTTATGCATAACGTTTCCTAGTTTAGATGATACTATTAATTTTGAATTAAAATCTAGACTAATTCATCTCTTGCCCACTTTCCATGGTCTTACAGGTAAAGATCATGAGTAACTAAAGGAGTTTCATGTGGTGTGTATGAGTATGAAATCAACAGGGGTGACTGAAGAGCAAATAAAACTAAGAGCCTTTTCATTCTCTATGAATGATTAGGCTAAGGATTGACTTTACTATCTACCATCTAGGAGCATCACAACATGGAATGAGCTGAGGAGGTTATTTTTGGAGAAATATTTTCTAGTTTCAAGCATGGCCAACATTAGGAAGGAAATTTGTGTTGTGAGACAGCATAGTAGAGAATCCCTATATGAATATTGGGAGCATTTCAAGAAGTTATATGCATGCTACCCCTCTCATCAAATCAGTGAGCAATTACTCATCCAGTATTTCTAAGAGGGTCCTCTACCCACTGAAAGGAGCATGATTGATGCAGCTAGCAGAGGAGCTTTGGTGGATAAAAATCTTGAAGCTACAAGGAATTTGATTGTAAGCATGGCAGCCAACTCATAACAATTTGGCAATAAGCTTAACTCTATATCCAAGCCTGTTAATGAGGTAAGTGTTTCCTCCCATGAAGAAAGGATTGCAAGTCTAACTTTACTTGTTCGTCAATTGGCTGTTGGAAATATACAGACAACGAAGACTTGTGGAATTTGTTTTATGGTAGGGCATCCAATTGATACATGCCCAACTCTTCAAGAAGAACCTACTGAGCAGGTAAATGCGATGGGTGGTTTTTTCAGACAACCATAGAGGAAGTATGATCCTTATTCTAACACATACAACTCAAGATGGAGGGATCATCCCAATTTTAGTTATGGAAACCCACAAGCAAATCAGCCCACAACTCAAAATTGCCCGAATTTAGTAAAAGCAATCATACCAACATAGACCACAATAAGGACAAATATCTAACTCTGGTATGTTTTTAGAAGACATTTTTAAGTCTCTTGCCTCTAACATGTTGCAATTCTAATAGGAGAGGAGGCTAGCATTCAGAGTTTAGAACATTAGGTAAGTCAGATCGCAACCACAATCAATCAGCTGGAGATACAAAGTTCAAGGAAATTGCCTTCTTAAATGGTGGTGAACCCAAGAGAAAATTTAAGTGCAATTATTTTGAGAAGTGGTAAAGAGGTTGAAATTTCAACAAAAGCAACTTCTACACCAATAGCAAACAAAAGGGAAAAGCATTATTGTAGATAAAGATATGTGTAAGGATAATGAAGTAACTCAATGTAAGTTTCCATCTCTTTTTGAATATAAGCCAATACCACCCTTTTCTGAGGCTTTAGCAGAATCTCAAAAAATTAAGCAATATCAAGATTTATTTGAAACTTTTCATAAATGTGAGGTAAACATTCTACTTTTTGATGTTATTAAATAAGTACCTCATTACGCTAAATTCTTGAAAGAATTGTGTACAACAAAGAGAAAATAGAAACTTCAAGAGAACTTAAGAGTAGAGGAGAATGTTTTCACAATCATTCAAAGAAAACTCCCTACAAAATGCAAAGATCAAGGCATGTTTACTATCACTTGCATGATAGGTAACACTAGATTTGAAAAGGCCATGTTATATTTAGGAGCTTCCATTAATGTTATGCCATATTCTTTGTATGCTTCTTTAAAACTTGGACCTTTGAATAAGACTAGTGTTGTGATTCAGTTAGCTAATATATCTAATGCATATCCAAAAGGTGTAGTTGAAGATGTTCTGGTGCTAGTCAATGATTTAATCTTCCCTACTGATTTTTATGTGCTAGATATAGAGAATGGTAATCATATGACTCCTATTCTGTCAAGAAGACTCTTCCTGAAAACATCCAAAACTAAGATAGATGTTCACAGTGGTACACTTACCATGAATTTGACGGTAAAATTGTTATGTTTAATTTTTATGATGTCATGAAATATCCTGATGATATAATTTTGTTTACTCTATTGATGTGATTGATTCTTGGCACTGAGAGTTTTTAAAATTGATGGGAAAGATGAATTGGAAGTTTCCATTAGTGAGAATCTTGAGAAGGAGAATGAAGTTTTACCATGGACTGATGAATTGCAAGAAACCATTGCAGCATTGAATGACTTTCCAAAGTCACCAAAATCAGGTAATGTTTCTCATATTGATTTACCAGTTTTTGACAAGGGAATTTTACCTTCTATTTTGCAGGCCCTTGTTTTAGAGTTGAAGCCTCTTCCCAATCACCTCAAGTATGTGTTCCTTGGAGAAGGGGAGACCTTATCAGTGATCATTTCAAGTAAACTCAATGCATTACAAGAAGAGAAGCTTGAGCAAGTCCTTAAGGAGCATAAGATGGCTATTGGTTGGACAATTGCTAATATTAAAGGAATCAGCCCATCTACATGCATGCATTGTATTCTGTTTGAAGAGGGAGGAAGACCTTCTCATTAGCCACAAAGGAGATTCAACCCACCCATGATGGATGTAGTGAAAAAGGAAATTCTCAAACCTCTTAAAGTTGGAGTGATTTACCCTATTTTGGTAGTAGTTAGGTTAGCCCAGTTCAAGTAGTTCCAAAAAGGACTAGAATGACTATAGCGAAAAATTAGAATGATGAGTTAGTTCCTACTTGTGTTCAGAATGGGTGGCGAGTTTGTATAGATTATAGAAAATTGAATGTTGTAACTCATAAGGACCACTTTTCTTTACCTTTTATTGATCAAATGCTTGAGAGATTAGCTAATCATTCTTACTATTGTTTCCTTAATGGCTATTCAAGTTATTTCCTTATTGCAATTGCCCCTGAAGATCAAAAGAAGATGACTTTCATATGCCCATTTGGAATTTTTGCATATCGTCGTATGCCCTTTGGCCTTTGCAATGCCCCAGCCGCTTTCCAGAGGTGTATAGTTAGCATATTTCATATTACATTGAGTAGATTATAGAAAGTCTTTATGGATGATTTCACAGTTCATAGAGACTCCTTTGATAATTGCTTGCATAACCTTACACTTCTTCTTCAAAGATGCGTAGAAACTAAACTTGCATTAAATTCTAAAAAATGTCAGTTCATGGTTGAACACGGCATATTTTTGGGTCATCTTATTTTAGCTATGGTAATTGAGGTAGATAGAGCTAAAGTTGATATAATTCAATCTTTAACTTATCCCACTATTGTGCAGGAGGTTCGTTCTTTTCTTGGACATGTAGGTTTCTATAGAAGATTCATCAAGGACTTCTCCAAAATAGCATTACCCTTATGCAAGTTACTGCAAAAGGATATGGCTTTTGAATTCGATGAAAGGTGCAAAAAGGCATTTGACAAGCTAAAGGAATGGTTGACTTCAACCCCGGTTATCCTACCTCTTGATTGGAGTGTTCCTTTTGAGATAATGTGTGATGCAAGTGATTATGTAGTAGGTGTTATTTTGGGTTAGAGAACTAGGAAGTCATCTCATGAAATTTATTGTGCCTCAAGGACATTGAATGATACTTAGAGAAATTATTCCACCACTGAGAAAGAACTATTAGCTGTTGTCTTTGCTTTGGAAAAATTTTGATCTTATTTGCTTGGTACTCAAGTCATTGTTTATTCTAATTATGCAGCTCTTCATTATTGAATGATGAAGAAGGAAGAAAAACCAAGGTTGATAAGGTGGATACTTCTCTTAAGAGAATTTGACTTGGATATCAAAGACAAAAGAGGGAAAGAAAATCATGCTGCAGATCACTTGAGTCATCTAGTTCATGTGGAGGATGAACTTCATCTACAAGAAACGTTTCCTGATGAGCAATTGTTCTCTATGAGTGAGAAATTACCTTGGTATGTGGATATGGTAAATTATTTGGTCACTAACAGGTTACCTCCTCGGTTGTTCTAAGGCTCAAAAAAATAAGTTCAAGAATGATGCAAAATATTATATTTGGGATGACCCATACTTGTGGAAGCATTGTGCAGATTAGGTAATAAAAAGGCATATTTCTGAAAATAAATTTCTCTCTATACTCACCTTTTGTCATTCTTATGCTTGTGGAGGTCACTTTGGAGCCAAGAGGACAACGACAAAATGCTAGAGTGTGGTTTTTATTGGCCATCTTTATTTCAGGATTCATATTCCTTCTATAAATTGTGTGATCAATGTCAAAGGACAGGTAATCTATCCTAAAGGAATGAGATGCCAGAAACTCTCATACTAGTTTTTGAAATTTTTGATATTTGGGGCATGATTTTCATGGGACCATTCCCTATATCTTTTGGTTTTGTTTATATCTTGCTTGTCGTTGACTATGTTTCGAAATGGGTCAAAGCTAATGCCACCAAGACTAACGATTCTAAATTTGTTGTAAATTTTATCAAGGCTAACGTATTCTCCAAGTTTGGAATTCCAAGAGCTCTAATAAGTGACCGAGGTACTCACTTTCGCAATCGAACTGTTGAAGCTTTGCTAAGGAAGTATCATGTGATCCATAAGGTGTCAACTACCTATCATCCGCAAACCAGTGGACAAGTGGAAGTATCAAATCGGGAGATCAAGTCAACTCTTTAAAAGATAGTTAATCCCGATAGAAAAGATTAGAGTTTGCGCTTGGATAATGCCTTGTGGGCATATAGGATTGCATACAAGACACCTATTGGTAGGTCTCCTTATTAGCTAGTGTTTGGGAAACCATCCCACCCTTTTGTTGAGTTAGAACATAAAACTTATTGGGCTATCAAGAGTTTTAACATGAACATGGATGAAAATGGAGAGCACAAGAAGTTGCAACTATAAAAGTTAGAGGAAATTTGCAATGATGCCTATGAGAGTGCAACGATTTATGAGGAAAAGACGAAGGCTTTTCATGACAAGATGATTTCTAGGAAGGAGTTTAATGTTGATCCAAAAGTCCTTTTATACCATTCATGACTTCGTTTGTTTCCAAATAAGTTATGTTTTTGTTAGAATGGACCTTTTGTTGTCACTAAAGTTTTTTCCTCATGGTGCAGTTGAAATTCAAAGTTTGGCAACTTCCAAAGTTTTCACTGTGAATGGTCATAGACTTAAGCCTTTCAATGAAGGACTACAAGTTGAAAATGTTGCAGAAGTGGACTTGAACAAACAATTTAGATTGACTGAAGGAGGAAGCATTGAGTCAACCCAACAAATTTAAACAAAAGCACTATTTGGGGGCAACCCAAGGGGAGTTTGTGTTTCTTTTTCTTATTTTCTTCTTATTTCTGCATTTATATTATGGTTGTTTAGCATCTTCTTTACATTTGACCTTACATTGGGGATAATGTAAGTTTTAAATGTGGGGGAGGGGATTGAGGTTTAGGTTGTGTTTTTGTGTTTTTGTTTTTATCTTTGCTTTTATTTTAAAAAAAAAATTGAGAGAGAGTCAATTTTACCCTTTGTTTTGGTGGTTTCTAATGATTTGAGGTTGAGGATGTATGAGCAAGATTCAACTAAGCTTGAAAAATTCATAACATGATTGAAAAGGTAATCTTTCAAATTGCAACTGCTTTGTTCAGTTATTTTCCTTGAGAATGGTGATGACTAAATTTTGTAAACAAAAGCTGGTGAGATTTTGAGCCTATAGATTGACACATCCACATTAGTCTCATTCCTTTTCTTCCTGAGAGATATTCTTCTATGGATTTGTTTCTCTAGAACTTGCCTTGATTCTCTTTGAGATCACATTGATACATGCATGCATGAACATGATTAAGGCCTTATTTATTTTGAACTACATGAGCCAAATAGCCTATCTTGTGATTAATTTTCCCTTTTGTTGAGCCCCTTTGAGCTTTATAGATTTTTGTTGTGAACCTATGTTATAAGCTTGAAACCTAGAAAAATAATATCTTTACCCAAGCCATAGATCTAGTCGAGTATGGGTCATCATTGTGCTATGTATGGATGTATAAGAAATAAAGTGTGGGTGTCAAAATTTGTTAAATGGCTATGATGGGTGAAATAGAACATGTTGTTGTTCTTAAAAAATTGTAAAAAAAATGTCAAAGTGAAAGAAAAAGAGAAAAGAAAAAGAAAATATCAAAATTCTAAGGAAAAGTGTATGTTAATACATCATGTATTCAAAGGTGAAAGATGCTGGATGAACCAAGTGGCTTTATATGTCTTATATATTTGAGATTGAGTTAATTTATTTATGCTTCACTAATTTCAATAGCTTTTGAGCTACATTCCCAAATATTTCTTACCTTTACCCTAAACCCCACTACAACCCATGAAAATTCCTTATGATTCATGATATGCATGTGGTCCCAGTGATGGAGAATGAGAAGATATGCAAGCTTATGGTAGATCATTTTTATTTGAATGAATTTGAATAGGACATATACCCTTCAAACACATGAGAGTAGAGTGTTTATTTCCATAAGGGTTCTACTTGTTTAGTTTAATCCATCTTCAAGAGAGAATGCTTATTGAGTGATTAAAAGTTATGTAAGAATGAATTATTGATGAAGTGTTATGAGTTTTGAAGAGTTTGGTTGTTCTTTGTTTATGATAATTGCAACCTTGATGTTCTTTTGGAATTGAGCGAATTTGAGTTTTGCCCAAGGCTGAGCAAAAGTTAAGTGTGGGGGAATTTGATGAGAATGTAAAATATCATATTTTATTTTCTTAATACTTAATCTTTTATACCTATTTGATTCCTAAATATACTAATTACTTTTACATTTTAATTAAGAGATAATTGGAGTGGTTAAGTGCAAAAAGAATTCAATTGAAGAATTTTGGACAACTTCAGCATCACTTTGTATTTTGGGCATAAATATCTCATCCGACCTCCGATTGAGATGATTAAAGATGTTCTGAAAATAAAAGAAAATGTTCTATAACTTTTATGTTGGGAGGTTTAAGAGATAAGGACTATATCTAGGGCAACCAAGAGGAAGAAAGCAAAAGGTAGGATGAAGTGCAAAGGAGAAGCAAAGCAGCACCGAAGGTAGCAAATCAGAGTCACCGGCGGCCATTTGGTGCCATCAAAGCCAACACCCCTTCAACCACATGACCATTAGACAGCATGGTGGTGCTGGCGATTGGCCAACACTTTTCAAATTCTGCCAATTTTGTGAATTTTGCGTATTTCTGGCTCTATTTAAATAGCAGTTCCCTAAGGTTTTAGGGGGTTCTTTTGCCAGGGTTTGAGGAGGACATTTTGGCAGCTCTCGATAGAGAATCTTCCTCTTCTCTCTTTTTCATTTTACTTTCTTTGTGATTTAATGGCCCTGTGTGGCTAAACATTTATTTTTAGTTTAAGGAGACAGAAGCCTCAGAATCAATTTACTATGAGATCTAATTTGTTTTAATTGTTCAAGACATACTTTGAGTATTGAATATTCTCCTATGTTAATTTTCATGATTGTTGTGCTTAATTGCTATGAGGACTGTTAGTTTACTATTCATGACAATCTATTGCTAGATTAGATATCAAATCCGTAATTGTTTGATCACTCTTATATGTGAAGCAACTATGGTTTAATAATTTGTTGCTGTTGCAGTTATTAAATCTTAAGAAGAATATTTGATTAAATTAAATGTAATCATTGGTGCTTGTGTTGTTTAGCTTCACCAATCTTTACAAATCTTAAGCTGCTATTAGATTAAACCTTTAGCGTTGGTCTGGGGTTGTTTAGTAGTTAGGGTTAGTAAGAACGCTAGTTTCTAATTAACTATGTCAAAAGAGAGATAGAAAAAATAATTCTAATGGTGAATATTCAAAGTATGAATTGATTTATAATTATATCAATGATTGGTTACAAGATTCTAATGGTGGATGTTGATTTAAACTGAGGTTTTCTTCTCTGATAGATATCTTTTACAACGTTACTTTTATTACACTCAACCCGCCCACCCCACCCCCTCCCCCATTCTTAATTATATTGCATAAACTTAAACTAGATACTTTCTATGGGATCGACCCTTACTTACACTACTCCAAGTAATTTAATTAGAGCAAAGTTTTAAATTTTGGTTGCCTACAATAGCACACCACAAACACACAGAAACAATATAATTTTTATAGTGGTTTGGAAACCCTATCCCTATGTCCGCTCTTCCAAGGGTACACTCTTCTTGTGCCTTGGGTTCCACTATATCACATATAATGAAAATACAATAGTGCTCCTAGCACTCTTCTAGATTCCAGTTCTAGGAGGCATAAACACAATGCTCGCAACACTCTTCTAGTTTTTCCAAAGTCACCAAGAAACTCGCCAGTTTCTAAAATACTTACAAACTCGATGGTTTTTCAGAGATCACTACCAACTTTTTGTTGTTTAGATTAGCTAGGAAAGTAATACACTTTTATAAAATTTTATATTTAAGCATAGGGGAAGGTGAGATCTTTTACAGCTTTAATAATTCAGAAAGATCTTTCCAAAATGTAAAAGCAATGGCCATAAAGATTTACAGATTAAAGCTTGTAAAGGATAGATGATGGTTTAAGCTCTTGGCCATGGGTGGAAGGATTTGCATAAGTTTACGCTCATTTCAAATATTTTCCTTCACCTCCTTTGAATCATCTAGCTCGTCTCCTTAATAGATCTTCAGAAACTTGACCATTGCAAAGGAGAAGGTTGAGATGGATGTAGGAATAAGAGCTACTTTGAATGTAGAAGACCGTTAAGATTTCTACTGTTGGGGTTTATGCCTTCTAATTCATCTTAGGTTGCTGCAATGTTGTTATTTTACAGAGAGGAAGATGAACTGTTGTTGAAATGTCTTTTCTCATTTTGACTTGACATAGCTGGAAAACCAGCAATGACACTTATTGTCGAAAGTGGTGATTGAGATAAGTCTATATGCTGAAAGCATTGAGCACAGATGCTATTTTGATGAGCACAGATGCTATTTTGATGCAAGTCACATAATTTAATTAACCTTGGACAAGTCACAGCCTCTTTCTATCTGTATTTATCTATCATAAGTCTCGAATGAATTCTTCCCACGAATTTTGTCTATCAGTCGATCTATTATGAATGTAATTTGTCTATAATAAGTAACAGATAAATTTTGGCACCACAGATGAAGTCAAATTGGTCTATAGATAAATTCAGCTTTGTCATCCTCAATCAAACAAAGTAAGGTGATCTTCTTTTGTTCAATTTTAATCTTGTAAAAAGCAACAAGTGAAGTCTGATGGTGCAAAATAAGTCAAATTGGATTATCTCAGATAAATTCTTCTTTACTTCATCTTGGATGAATTAGGCTCTGCACTTCATCTTTAGATTTGTCTGTAGTAAGTTGCGGACAAATGTATTCATGCAATGAAGTTCACTTTGTCCAAGCAGCTACTTGGTCTATGCAACTTCATCTGTACTCACTGTGTTGCTTCCACTTCATCTTTTACTTTGCCCGTAATAAGTTATGGACGAATTTTGATGTCATAGACGAAATTGAATTCCTTGTTTTGCTTTTGTCCAAGTAATTAATGGAGTTCATCTCCGCAACTTATTACTTAATTCATTCTTGATTTGTCTATCTTCGCTCAAACAAAGTTGCTTCTACTTTGTCTTTATATCTTGCCTTCTTATCCTCGAATGAATCCTTTCATCTGGTTTTTGTTGATCAAACAAAGTCTCATTCTTTTGTGCATAATTGTCCGAGCGACCAATTCTTTGCCTTTCTTCTTTCCTCATTTGTCTAAGTGCTTGATGGGATTAATTCTTCTTACTTTATCTTAGACAAACTCTGGCTAATAGATAGTCCACAATTTCAGCTCTCTAATCATGGCTTCATCTTCAATTATTTCTGCCATTACATTGCATTTATCTGAGGAGAGATTTCTCATTGGATTTTATAGACAAAGAAAGCTCCTTATAGCTTGTCTTCGAACTCTCTGCTTTCTTCTTCTTATTCTTCCTCCGTGATCATCATATTTTTAGCAATTTAATTTCTTTGAATGTAGTAGATGTTTGATGTAGCTAATCGCAGTTTTGCACTTGGAAATTTTCTGCAGTTGCTACATTGCTAGTTTTCAAATATATATCATTTTAATGAAACGTATTTATTCTTGTAATTTCCACATGTTGTGGAACAAGGATAACCTTCATTTTCATTCAAGCACATAATATGATATCTCAATAAAGCAAAGTGTGAATCATATAATTAAGAATATATAATAATAAGAATTAGATGCACCAGAAGTATCAGTATATTAAATATGATTGTATGTCAATATGATTTAAACTTTTATGATCATGCATACATTTCACATTATTAAATAACACTTGTCAAATGTTAAATTTTCACAACAATAATCATAGTCATGTATATATTAGTTCTGACACATATATTGTTTCACCTAAGTTTTGTTATCATCAAAATCATAATAAACCTAACAACACTATATTGTTGGATGTGCTACGCCTGGTTGGTGTGGTGGCCTGTATAGTCGGATGTGATATGCGTGGTGGGCGTAGTGGGCCATATGGTTGGATATGGATACACCTAGTTGGCATGGAGGCCTAGATGGCTTAGGTTTATTTAACTCACCAGATTACCTCATTAGGTATTGATGGAGAACCTGTGATCCCTATGGAGCAAAGAGGGCGGGGTGGCATGGATTACATTGAGAGACTATTGTGGGCCTAGCAGGCTTCGATGCGAGGGGTACAGGGAGGGACTGGAACACATCGAAGAGGGAGATGGCTACTGTCTGTTCTATTGACTACCTCCCAGAGATTGAGTAGGGATGATGCTAGTGGATTGATGAGGTATGGATATGAATAGCGAGAGTAAAATGAGATGAGAGAAATATGACAATAGTGGCATGATACAAGCGAGCTAAGGATAAGCTAATGTATTTCACTAATAAATCATTATTGCATTGTTATGAGATATAGTATGTTTTAGATTTGTATACATATGTGATATGATCTTGATTTAATATTTTGTTATTTAATTACTATTTAATCTCATACTTGCTTACTGAGTTTCTTGGACTCACCCTATTTTTATTATGACTTTTAGTTGATAGGCTTGAAGATGGAGCCCAATGTGGGGTTGGAGTTCAGGATTGGGAAAGGCTATGAGTCATACCCATTGAGTGGTCATAAGTATAAAATTTATCCTTTTGGCATTTTGGGATGTATGTATATATATATATATATATTATAAATTTCTTGAGTTGAGCAAGTCTGTTTATTAATATGTGTGAATTTATTTTACTAACATGACATTATAATAGGATGTGTATGGAATTGTCATTACTACCCCCATCATAATGCGACCATCGATTCTAGGTAAGCTATGGGGGTGTGTGGGTGATTTGATCTATTATGATTTTAATAGGTATGATTATGTAGGATGATGGGTTGTACAAGTTAATGATGGACAGTTTAGGGGAGACTGTCTAGAGTTCCTCGTCATACTGCCCTACAGTAGCACCCAGAAAGTGGGGTGTTACACAGGCGCAACACAGGCAACTGTGACAACTAGCTGCTATTTGTAGGCAATATGGCTAGGTAGCTCCGATTTTAGCTATGGTCAGTCCTCAATGTTTCTCCCAAACCCATCTTGTTGTTCATTAGCAAGCGAATCGCAGGCGGTTGAGATATCAATTGCTCTCCCAGGTGATATGTGTTTGTCAGGCGATATCTTCTTCAAGGTGGTAGGAAGTAGGTCAAAGGCTCATCAGCTTCGGTTACGATCACAGGCAATAAGGGTAGGACAGCCCACACTTAACTTTTGCTCATCCTCGAACCAAACTCAAATTTGCTCTCTCCCAAAATGAATATTAACGTTACAATTTTCATAAATAAAGAACAACCAATCTCTTTAAAACTCATAATATATCATGAACAAATCATTCTTATGCAACCTACAATCATTTAGTAAGCATTCTCTCTTGAAGATGGACTAAATACTCTACTCTCATGTGTTTGAAGGATAATGTTTTACTCAAATTCATTCGAATGAAAATGATCTACCATAAGCTTGCATATCTTCTCATTTTTCATCACTCGGATCACATGCATATTATGAATCATAAGGATTTTTCATGAGTTATAATGGGGTTTAGGGTAAAGGTGAAAAATATTTGCAGATGTAGCTCAAAAGCCATTGAAACTAGTGAAGCACAAATAAATCAACTCAAACTCAAATATATAAGACATGTACAATTACTTGTTTTCTTCAACATCTTTCACCTTTGAATACATGATGTATAAACATACCCCTTTGGAATTTTGATATTTTCTTTTTCTTTTCTTTTCTCTCTTTCTTTCACTTTGACTTTTTTTTTAAAGAACAACAACATGTTCTATTTCACCAATCCTAGTCATACCATAAATTTTGATACCCCCACACTTTATTTCTTATACACCCATACATAGCACAATGATAACCCATGCTCCACTAGCTCTATGGCTCGGGTAAAGATATTACTTTTTTGGGTTTTAAGCTTATAACATAGGTTCACAATAAAAGTCTATAAAGGGTCTCAACAAGAGGCAAAATTAATCACAAGGTAGGCTATTTGACTCATGTAGTTCATAACAAAGAAGGCCTTAATCATTTTCATGCATGCTTATATCAATGTGATCTCAAAGAGAATCAAGGCAAGTTCTAAAGAAATAAATCCATGGAAGAATATCTCTCATGAAGAAA
>JAYJMB010070322.1:8184-24180 GCA_036873735.1 Pouteria campechiana
ACAAGGTGGGGAAGCACAACAAAACTCTAGAGCTTCACCACTGCTATTCACAGGTTTTAACGCATATAAGAGCTATTTAGTATGCAATGACAGAGGGTTAGTAACCCATATTAATCTTGCTATATTTAGAATTTATCTGCTTTATGTCTGATTTCTTTGATTTATCTTTTTTAGGCGTGTCTTTTCCTTATGAGGAGTAGATAATGTATTGTATTTTTTATTCAGAATGTATCTGCTTTATATCTGGCATCTTTGATTTATCTTTCTTGGGCATGTCTTTTCTTAGATAAATCCCTTCGTGTATTAATTAATCTTACATATAGACAAAGGGATAAATCTTTTTAAAATATTTAATGGATAATTAATTTTACTCAATTTATTTGCAATCGACATTTTTAAATCTATAAAATAACTTTTAGTTTACGATTTTGAAGCAGTTTTGCTATTTCTAAAATTTGTTATTACAATTAATTTAAAGGATGGCAGAAATTTTCTCCAACAATATTCATGGATTTGATTTCCATTAAAAATTTTATTTTTCAAGGATTACTATGGCATTTACTTTCTGTGGTAAGTGTACTTTTTTCTTCAGCACTTCTATTTTAAATTATTAATTGGAGGTGCAAATTGGGTCAATTCATACCGAGTCGGGTAGGTGTGTAACTTGAGTTAGGTTAACCAAACTTTCTTGACCCAACCTAACATTTTTAAAGGTTTGGGTTGATAGCAACCCAAACCTAAATTCCAATTTGGGTTAGGTTTATGTTCATGGCAACCTAACCCAAAACCGAATTGTATATTATTAATTACAAACTTAAAAATTATAGATTTTTTTGTTTCTCATAATTCATATTACATTGTTCCTTCTTTTTGAAATTTCTTTTGTAAAGCACAAATGATGTACAAATCTCATATCATTTTTATGATCTTTATCTCTATTCTTAATATAAGCATATTTTTCTCTAATTGATCTTATCTCCCTAGTTTCATCCCCATCTTCATATCCTTTTTTTAAATCTCCTTGGACCTAATTAAATGTTATTTGAATTTGTGTTTTATTTAGCTACTTGGTAAACTTATTATCTTATTTGAATTTGGAACTTTAGTTTGATATTGAATATGTAAATTTTATTTAAATGTTGTTGAATGTTGAAAATGAATATTTATTTTTTATTTATTCACATAACCTGAATTCAATTCAAACACGACTTACTGAATTTGATTTAGGACTGAGGTTTTAAAGTTAGAATTAAAGTTGAGGTTTTAGACCTTAGGCTAGGGTTAGGGTTAACTTCAACCCAATCCCAAATAATTCGAATTGCACCCCTAAAGTTGGGGTCATCCCAACCCTAAGTCTACTTATAAAAACTCATACCTTACCCTACATCTATGGCAGGTCAGGTTAGACTTGGCAAATATATATATATATATATATGGCAGGTCAGGTTGGCCTTGCCTAACTCTCACTTTGTAAAATTATGCATTTTACTTGCTCAACTAAAAAGAAATAAAATAAGAAAAAAGAAGTTTCATAGTTTAGTTAAAAAGAACAACAGAGACAACCCTTCACCAATCTAGGTTCATTGCAATCATTGAAATTCTAAAAATATTACTTAAAACTTTTGAAGATGATGTATTTAAAAGCGCATCTAAGTAGCAATCTTGTTCGGAATTGTTGTCTATGAAATGTAAAGAATTTATTGAACTTGCATCTTGTGGAAACAATGTTTAGAAAATTAGATCGGAAGTTGAATTGTTTAAGTGTTCGATTCTGGTTTAACCGGTGGAGAGACCCGAGTTAAGCCAGTGACATCAACATGATACAATTATAATAAATAATTATAATTATAATTAGTTATCAATATTTTTACTAATTAATGAGTTTAATTTTAAAATAAGTATATTTAAATTAGTATAAGTATATTTTACTTATTTTTTTATATTAAAAAAATTGGTGACTGGCCTCAATCGGACCGGTTCTCGATTTTGCCAGTCGAACCGGCCAGTCGGATCTAGTTTTCTAAACAATAGGTGGGAACACAAATAGGCTTCTTGGACTAATGAATAACCATAATTGTCTATGTTTACATCACTTACTTTTACATTCACCTCGCTGTTATTCAGTTGAAACAGTTTTATAGCAGAAAGATGTCAGTTTTATAGCAGAAAGATTTGCATCAGTACTTTTATGGACTCTTTTGGGACTTCTTAATGCTCCATTTGCTTCTTGATGTCAGCAAATGATAGAAGTTAATATTTAAAAAGCAACTGAGGAAGATGATAGCGTTAAGGTCCTTGAAGAAGACAGGCGTGGCATAGCCTTTCCATTGATGACAAGGAGAAGTATTTGGTATATGAGAGAGACGGTTTTTTTTTATATATTTATTAGTAGAGCGGGTGGGTCGGATTTTTCCAAAGAGAATACATAAATCGCATTTCTTCTTTTTCTCTTCCTTTTTAATTGATATAATATTTAAGTATTTCAATAAATATTTTTATTTATTTTTCCTTATCCTATTAAACCATTTCTATTTTTCTTTTCGTCTGCTTCCATAAAGTAAATTAGAATAATGATAAAAATATAAGTAATAATAAAAAAAATAAATTTTTATATTAAATATATATATCAAATTAGAAACTTTGAATTATGATATATATATATATATATATATCAAATTAACCATTAGAAAATGACATATGCTGCACTGTCAGAGCCAATAAATCCAAAAAAGCCCAAACTAGAGCATTCCTTTCACCAGTCAATCTTCCTTCCCAGCAGGACGTGGGCGGCTTTGAATTCCCAGAGCACCAACCAAAGCTAATGCGGAATAGCGAAAGCAAACTCGAAACTCCAATCTCCAAAATGATTCAGCACAAGCAAAACTCTCTATCTTCTCTGTCGTTTCATTTCTTGAAAAGTGAAAACCCGTTAAGAACATGAAAAGCAGTGACAGTTGCTTCAACGGTCTCCTCCTGCAAAGATTCAAGCACCTGAAGCAATTCAAGGAATTCCACGCCCACCTCCTTAAATCCCTCCTCCCAGCTGAAAATCCTCTTACAATCGGCCGCTTCCTCTCCGCTGCCGCTCTCTCTGGCGACCCTAAAATCTTCGGCTATGCCCGTTCCATCTTCCGAAGCCTGACGCATCACAACGCTTTCATGTACAACACCATGATTAGAGGCTATGCCCGAATGCATGCACCAGCTTCTGCCATTTCCTGTTATCTAGGCATGTTGGACAATGGGCTTCCTGTCAATAACTTCACCTTCCCACCATTGATCAAGGCCTGCACACTCCTATTCGCATCTTCTTCGTCGTCTGTCGGCCGTTTGGTTCATGCCCACGTCGTGAAATTCGGACTTTCGGATGATGGTTTTATCCAGAGCGCGCTCATTGAGCTCTACTGCTCTGTTCTTGATTTAGTCACTGCAAGGAAAGTGTTCGATAGGTGTTTGAAAAGGGATGTGGTTTTGTGGACTGCATTGATGGATGGATATGCTAAGAGCGGAGACGTTGAAATTGCTAGAAAAATGTTTGAGGAAATGCCTGAGAGGAATACAATATCATGGAGTGTCATGATCGCTGCTTATACTAGGGTGAATGCCTTTGAAGAGGCGCTCAATCTCTTTCAGCAGATGCAGGAGATAGGAACAAGGCCAAATGAGTCAATACTTGTCAGCATTCTCACCAGTTGTGCACATCTAGGAGCTCTCTCACAAGGCCTCTGGGTGCATTCCTATGTGAAGCTGCACAAGCTCGACTCGAATCCGATCTTGGCAACTGCACTCGTCGACATGTATGCAAAATGTGGTCGCATTGAGTCTGCATTGTCAGCTTTTGAGGACATTGCAGAGAAGGACATTGGCTCGTGGAATGCAATTATCTCAGGCTCTGCGATGACTGGCAACGCTAAGAAATCGCTTGAGCTGTTTAATGAGATGCGTGTGAAGGAAATGAAACCCAATGAAGTAACATTCGTCGCCGTACTCAGTGCATGTGCTCATGCAGGTTTGGTCCAGGAGGGCCGTGAATTGTTTGATCAGATGAAAAGTGTCTATAGAGTTGAGCCTCAACTGGAGCATCATGCATGTATGGTGGATCTTTTAGCAAGAGTTGGGCGTGTAGAGGAAGCTGAAATGTTTGTAGAGGAAAAAATGGGAGGTTTCTGCAGTGGTCATGCTGACATATGGAAAGCTCTATTGAATGCTTGTAGGATTTATGGAAACGTTGAAGTTGGAAATAGGGTCTGGGGCAAGTTGGCTAGGTTGAGATTAGCAGATTGTGGCACTTACGTGCTTTTGTATAATTTGTACAGAGAAGCTGGTTGGGAAATGGAAGCCTGTAGAATCAGAGGAATGATAACAAAGGACGGACTTAAGAAGAAACCGGGTTGTAGTTTGATTGAGATTGATGGTGTGGTTGATGAATTTCTTGCTGGTGATTTTTCGCATCCACAGGCAAGAAAGATATCAGAAGTGATTGATTCTTTGACAAACGTAGTGAAGTCAGAAGGATTACATCTGTGACAAATAAATGGGTATAAATTGTTTCTTAGAGATATTACATACCCAGATGGATATGATAATAGATGGAGATGAACTCAGACACCGCTCAAACAAACATGTACCTCATTTCAAACAAGAAAATTCCCTAGTCATTTGTCACACAATACACAGTGACACCTGTAGAAGGTCACTGATTGGATGTTCCTAAACTTCCAACCAACTCTTATATTTATTTGTTGGTTTATTTATTTGGCTTTTCCTTTTGAATTGGAGGTCTGATTCATTCTTATTAGGCTTTCTAACCAACCAATTAAACAGGACCAACCTTTCAAAGTCTTTGTAGCATTATCAGTGAGATTCCACCAGGGTTAAGATGGTTAGAATTTGAGCCCTTGTATGCAAGATGATCAGTAATTGTCTGCATATGCAAGGACCACCAAACATGGTGAGGTGAGAGTATGAAGGCTGTCTTTATGTAATCTAATAACCATCTGTGACTAACATTGTTCTTCATTCTTTTGAAACTAATGATGGGTAAACTTGGATTTGATGTTGGAGCAGGTAACAAATATACAAAATTAAAATCCATGACTGAGAGAGAGAGAGGGAGAGAGAGAGAAAGAGAGAGAGATTTCCAGTCGAACCAACGACAGAAAAATAAGCAAAGAAAATGTCAGGGTTTGTTGAAAAACAAAAAAAGATTTTCCTCAATTCAAGAAGAATACAAAACCAAGGAAATGTTCGGGTATATAGAATTGTGCATCCTTTCCATGTTAATTTGAAAACCATCTTTCTCAATGTTAATAAAATTTTTGCAAAGTCATGTTTGTTTTCAGAATATAGAATGTATTTGCCATCTAATACAATAATAGAAGCCTTTCTGTTGTTCCTTTTGCACCTAAAATTGCCTTAAAATGTGTTGTTTTCTTGTATCAGCAAGGACAAGAGTAACATCACTGCCTACAATTCACATGATTCAGAACGGCCAAAGATTGTATATCGATTATCTGCAACATTGTCATATACAAAATCCCTTAGGAACCTGCAACAGTCAATAACCAACCAGAAAAAGAAGAAAAGTCATTGTGAGATATCACTTCATTAGGTCAATGAACACAAATGTATCTCTCATACAAGGAAAGGTGCTTACAGAGGCACAAACTGCAAAAAGAATGCTAGTTGAGAGAAGGGGAGGTCAAGATATTCCATGATCTTCAGTACTGCTTCTGATTTGATGTATGATCTGTAACCAAAAATTGATATTCAATTTGCTGAATTGAATCTGACACTCAAACGCACAAAAATGGAATTATACCTACAATTGCTGCTAACATGACGGGAAAAAAACATAAGGGATATCTTCATGACGCTCAATTATGCAAGTTTTGAACCATTATCATGCAATAATCAAATTGCTGCTAGCATGACAGAACAATCTCTCACTAGGATGGTAGTTGAACCATCATTGGTAAAAGCAAGTAGTGTAGAACTCCAATCCCACAATTTCAGTTTCCACATGAAGAAAATGACAAGTCCAATTTCATGTAGCTTTTTCTTTTGTGACTGATTAATTAACGATATTTTGATTCAAAGAAAAATAATTGTTACAATAAATTTAAATCTAAAAGAAATCATTTATACAATCTGAAGAAGTCATCTACCTACCTGCAGTTTTGAAAGAAAATTTTTTACCTATCCTTTTCAACGAGCACAACGCTGGAAATATCATCAGGAGACCTTCCAGATCTCTGCAGCAATTTCTTTCCTGCATCACTCTGAAGTGCTTCATACCTGATTTTCCTGACAAAAGACAACATTCATACAAGATATTTCAGTTCTTTTTTGCCACATACCTATTCAGAATCCAATTCTCTTGTACAGGTATGGAACAGAGAGGCAGATTATCTGTGCTTAATCCAGAAAACTCAACAGAAATGGCTACATTGTTATGACTTGAGATTGTCCATCAGATTGGCATTACATTTCTGGCTTGAGAGTGGCACACCCATTATATGGAACTCAAGGCAGTTTGAATTGAGAAGTTACTTTGGTCCTTTCAACTTTTGCATGTATTGGCATGCAACACTCCCCAGTTAAGTACAACGATTATAATATTCAGATGATAATAGAAAAACAGCCCACATTGTCAATTTTCATTCAACTAACCTCTTATGATCATTAGCACGAGTGAACCTTACACCCCCATTACATAAGTTGCAAACACCTATCATTAAGCATAAAATATGTCAGGATGACTTGTCAAAGCAATGTATATCGAATACAGAAATCTTATGTATAGGTTTTATTCTTTTTGGTCTCGAAATTCACTAGCAACAGTTTCTATATTCTAACAAAGCATCAAGTAATTAAATGGGTAAGGAAAACAATAAAAACTAGGAATTTCAATGCAGTGAGGACAAGATAAAATGAGATGGAAGTGATGACTTTGCAGATGCATAACATCTAACTGAAATCTCTAGATTCCAATTCCATATCAACATCCTCTCGCACTTGAATCAGATTAACAAGGCATCATCATCCCAATCTTTCGATCATTAATTCCATGTTGTCAATGCTCAACTGCGCCTACTACTTGAAACCTATTACAACTTCTAAATCAACAGCAGGAAAAAAGAAGAAAGGAAAAGGAAAAATTAGAACTTGAAAAGGAGAAAGAAATGATGTAAGCAGAACAAAAAGTGATGTCAAATGAAAAAACAGATAGTTTTTTTCCTAAGAAAATGTAAATATAATGGTGTAGAAACAGTAACGTTATTAGATTAGTTAGAGATAGGTAACTGCACCATTAAATAAATTCTCTGAGGGGAAAATGGGAGGATTTCTTTTCCTCTTCCTTCTCCTGTATACCAAACATACCTTGGGAACTCATTACAGATAATTTGTCTTTAAATTCTAATCCATTGCTGCATTGCATCCCCCTATGTGTTAAGGTATGTGCAAGAACTGCTGCATTGCATCCCCCTATGCGTTAAGGTATGTGCAGGAAACTAAGTATCCAGTTCCTTGCATGTAGGTCATTCTACAATGATGGCTCCTGCCATGAACATAGCCCATCCAGAATCAAACCTGCCACTTAGTAGGCTGGTTCTAGTGCATTTAAGAGTACAGATATGATCTTTCTCATTGGAGGGCCAGGTGACCTTTAAGTGGGGCTCACCCAAAGTCTAAGCTTATGCATTCTAATGTGAATTTGTATAGCCCAAGAATCACTTTCGGCAAGGCAATCATAACCGTCCAGCGTGGTTTGTGAAACAATTGACTGTATGACAATCTTCAAAATTTTGATGATTCGTGCGAAAATGGTATGATTGGGATTGTTTAATTTGCATGAATTATGACCGTAGGCGGTTAAAGAGCATGATTGGTCAGGCTCACCGTCAAAGAGCATGATGGGCCTGGTATCCTCTTGGAAGAAGCTGGAAGTAGCCTTCACCCAATCCACGGCGCCATCCCCAGAAGGAGAGAGCGTGGCGCAGAGACGGGGAGGATGCCGCCGCCGCCTATCTTGCGCAGGTGGTGTGATGAGTAATCGTGCGCCTCGGACCGGAACGAGGAGAGCCATCCAAATTGCAGACGCCCGTTTCTTTGTTTACTTCTGATTTCTGATGCGTTTGGCAGCTTTCGAAATGTTAGTTTTATTTATTTATTTATTTGATGTAGTCGAATGAATCATACACCCATCCGTTGTGGTGATAATTCGTAACAAGTGTCATGCACAGATACCACATGCGACCATGCAAAACTCTTAAAAAATCTCGAGTTTCTAAGAAGCCTCAATTTGGACTCTCCCCTTGTACGACCATGGATTGGGGGCTGATTGGTTTGGAGTGAATAAAATCATGTCATTAAAATGGGGATAATATTCGCCATAAAATAAATAATATTAAAAAAGATAAAAATAATAATAATAAATAAAATTAATTATTTTTTTGTCTTAATTTTCCTTTAATTCTTTCTACTTCTCTCATCTTTTCACTTCTTAATACTTTAAAAATATTCTTCATTTTTCTTCTCTGGTCAATTTAGTATAGAACGAAGCTTCGGATTCCTCTTTTACATCCCAAATCCGATCCCATTGTCCAGGTTTTTTCAATCGGCGTCAAATCCCATTGTCTGAGTTGCTGTTTCTAAAATTGATGCAACCCGCATCGATTTCAGCCAACTTCGGTGACTCCATCTTCAATTTCGACCACATTGAAGCCTTGGAAATCACTCTTGGACGATTTCGGAGGCTTTTTTCTACCAATCCGGCACACCCTGTTTGATTTCCAGCATACCAGAGGACTTTCATTCGTTCCAGCGAGACACAACATCGGCAGGCTCGGAAGTCTGTCTTCTTCGTTTCCAGAGAGCTACAGTGTAGGAATCCATCATTGTGTTGTTGCCCAAGTCCAACGAGGGCGGAATTAGGGCTCATGAGCATTAACTCTAGCTTTATTTGTAAAATTTCAACCATAATCCAATTTTTAAAACTTAAACTCTGAACCAGGCATGGGTTGAGTTTTAGGTTGGAATTAGAATTGATAAAAATCTAGTGACATTTTGATTGATTGAAATATTATTATGTTTCAAATTAAATAGAAAAACAACATACCATTTAATCCTTAAAATTGTTCATTCATGTTTTAAAGTTCAAACTAAATAAAAAACTATCCATTCATATTTTAAACTAATGAAAAATAACTTATCATTACATATTAATGTGTGTGTGTATATATATATATAATATTTATGGTGAAATAGGGTTTGGGTTGACCCAGGCCCAAGTTCAGAAAAATTTTAAATTGGGTTTGGGTTGAACCCGAGTTATTCAAGTTTGGGTGGGAAAAGTTGAGTTTGAGCACTGATCAAATTCGGGTTCAACAGGCCGGATTCAAGTTGAACTCAACCCAAATTACACCCTTAGTAGCACATTAGTTTTGACTACTTTGACAGGTCCCTTCTTCACATTTGGCGTTCCGATGACTTTTGGCTTTACTCTAGCAACCCATGGAGTCGGACACTACAAAACAGGCGTCGGAACTTCCTTTCGAAGCCTTCGCTTGTGCATTCGGTGACCTCCGCAACAGTTCCAACAACTCACAGCCTTCTACTTTAACTTTGATTGTTACTTCTTGTAACAACTCAAGCTTCTGTCGAGGTATTGTCCCCTTTAAGTCACATCCTAGGGTCACGTCCCAACCCTTAGGCCTATGCTAAGCCCAGCGCCTATCCGCAAAAGGTATCTCGACAAATTATCATGAGCCCCCACACTTAAGTCAAGAATCTTTCTCTCACCTGGGCGATGTGGGATCTCACATCCACTCACCCTCGTAGGTTCCAGCATCCTCACTGGACACACCCCTATCAGAACTATTGAGGGTCGACTCTTATACCAATTGCAACAACTCAGGCTCCTGTCGAGGTATTATTCTCTTTAAGTCACATCCTAGGGTCACGTCCAAGCCCTTAGGCTTGAGCCAAGCCCAGCGCCTATCCGCACGGTTTTGTTCCACAAAAGGCACCTCGACAAATTATCACAAGCCCCCATACTTAAGTCAGGACTCCCTCTCTCATGTGGGCGATGCAAGATCTCACATTCACTCACCCTCATAGGTTCCAGCATCCTCGCTAAACACACCCCCATCAGAACTATTGAAGGTCGGCTCTTATACCAATTGTAACAACTCAGGCTCCTGTCGAGGTATTATGCGCTTTGGGTCATATCCCAAGGTTATGTTCCAACCCTCAGACCAATGCTCACACACACAATTTTATCCCACAAAAGGTACCTCGACAGATTACCACGAGCCATCACGCTTAAGCCACGACTCCCCCTCTCACACTTCTCCATCCACAACACACCAACAGTGTCGCCGATGATCATCCCTGCCTTTGAAACTCTCAATTTCGGCACCATCCATTATCCTTACCAGCAGTTTCTAGTAAGTTTCAAAACCCATCTTCCTTCTGTCTCCGACAAGCACACAAGGAAGACAAATGGGGGTTTTTTGCAAACAAGTCCCTGATTTTACTTTTTGCAACTAATCCTTTTATATTATTTTAATAACAAGTTTGTGCCATTGTTATCAAAACTGAACTTGACAGGCCATCTAGATTGGTTAGACCGTGAACTAGTTAGTTGATCGGACCAGTCTAGTCCAATTTGGTTTAATAATAATTTTATTATTATTTTCATATTATTAATAAAATAAAAGGGTGAATTAAATAGTAAATTATTAAGAAAAAATCTATATATTTAAATTAACATTTATGATTTAGATTTTTTTAAATTATGTTTTATTATTTTTTAAATTTTTTTGAACAAAAAAAAATTGGTTTAATCAGTTGAACTGGCCGGTCGAACCTGTTGGACAGTGAACTGAACACATGACCGGTTCAGCTACCAGTCTAGTTGTGATAACGCTGGTCCCTGCCTTCTAAATTTATAAACTCAGCTCCTCTATTTTTTCTTTAAATTAGAGCTAAGTCCTAAATTTACAAAAATAAGTAAACCTTACTTTATGTGTGGCTCTTGGCACTCTGCATCAAACAGCCTCAATTTGCAGATACTCCTACTTTTTTCTCTTGTAAAATGTAGATCTTAAAATGGTGTAGAAACTACACTTCTATTGTGTAACTCATGCATAAAAGCAGTATTCTTACTTTAACGTTAAATAGCATATCACTATTTCCTTATGTTTGAAATCTTTCGAAGAAAAAAACATCTTTAATTATCCCCACTCATAAAGGAGAATAGCCATAAGAATGGTGTTAAAGGTCACTGCAATTGCAGAAACAGTGATGAAACAACCTAAAAATGAGAAATCAAATGTGGGGACAAAGCTACAATGGTGACTAAAGAGAACTCCATAAGATTAAATTCCCTTCTCAATTAGAGTATCTAGAGGGTTTTTTTCTAAAAAGTCCTACCAAATGCTCACTATTTCCTAGAAGACAATCACCCAAAGTCATTTGAAGGATTCTTGCATTACATGGTTATTTTCCACTTATGAAAAATGATAAATGCTGCTTTTGATTTTCTTCGTAATCCAAAAAAGGCTGTTTCAATTCTCCACAATGGACTATCAAAGAGGTGAAGAGAGCATTCAAAAATACCATTCCCCAACTATTTTCCTTCCTTCTCTAGCTGGAAACAGCAAAAGGATATTGGATTCAATGGGATAAGAGGTGTCCTCGCCTGGCAAGTCCTTTTCACAGGTGCTGACCCGCAACATTTAGCTTTAATTTAGGAATAAACTCATCACTCCAGCCTCACCCAGTGGCAGGTACTCATAGATTCTCCAACAACTACAGCAAAGAGGATTTGTGAGGATTCCATTTCAAGGTTATACTCAAATAGTGAGCAGAAATCTCACATTCCACTTGCATAGGTCACTGGTTATATTGAGAATTAAAATTTAATTATGTAATGGGAAATTTTTTTTGATGTTGAAGCCTCCTCTCTTTTTCACAACCAAAATAAGGTTAACGAAGAAGAAAAAAAATTCTCATAAAGGTAATAATGCCTCATTGTCCTTTCCTGCTCTCCTAGAAACTCTCGAAGACTGAGCGCTAATTTGGATTGGGCAAAAAAATGGAAAATTCAACAAAAGAAATGCATTTGATAGGCAAGATAATTCAACGTACGACAATAAATTGGTTTTTCTCAAAAAGTCAATTGGTGGAAGAGGCGACACTTAAATGCAAAATTTGCAAGATCCAATAAAATACGTTCTATTTTAGTTAAAATAGAATAGAGGATATTGTTTTCATTTCAAGTTGAAAGTAGGTTTTAGTCATGTGAAAGTATATATCTAATTAATAGTAGATATCATATTTGGAGTGCTTATATTTGCGATCACTTCCGTCTAAGCTATAAATCATTAAATTTTGCATATGTTTGACAAAAACGCTACTCATTAAAATTTTTGTTTATTACAAAATAAAAATTTAGTTGTTATTATAAGATAATGCATTTGAAAAGAGATTTTTTTATTTTAAATACATAAAAAATTAGATTTAACCTTCCTTAAACATCTGTAATTATTAATTTTAAAAAGCTAAATTCCATGTTTTTTAAAAAAATTAATTATTATTATATACATATTTAATCAGGTTTAATAAGGTTTAATGATGTTTAATAGAGTCTAATGGCATCTAATAGCGTCTAACAGTATCTAACAGGGTTTTTGTTGAACTTTTATGGGCTTTAACTGACTCATCTAACAGCATCTAATGGACTTTAATAGCGTTTAATAGGCTCTAGGCTATGGGCCTCCATTCAAATTAGGCCTATATATAATGTATTTAAGGCAATTCTAATAACTAAAATTTATTTTAAATAAAATATTTTATCATAATATTCATTTTACAAATAATTATATATAATATTTACACATATTAGTTAATAAAAATGATATTTAAGTCTTTTTAATAATGTTAATGGCTTTTAATGAGCTTTAATGTCGTCTAATAGAATCTAATGAGAGTTAATGAGGTTTAATAATGTTTAATGGTGTCTAATAGCCTCTAATGACGTCTAATGACATCTAACAGGCTTTTTTTTTTAGACTTTAACAGGCTTTAACAGGCCTATCTAATGGGCTTTAACAGAAATTGATAGCCTTTAATAGTGTTTAATGACATTTAGTAGGCTCTGAACCCATTCAAACTGGGCCTCAATAAATATAAAATATATTTAAGGCAATTCTAATGACTAAAATCTATATATAATAAAATATTTTTTCACAATATTCATTTCTAAATAATTATACATAATATTTATAAATATTAGTTGACAGAAATTACATTTGAGTCTTTTTAATAATGTCTAATGGCTTTTAATAGGCTTTAACGCCATTTAACATGAGTTAATATGATCCAATAACTCACATGATCTAATGGAATCTATCGAAAGTTAATGGGATTAACACCATCTAACGTGAGTTAATATGATCAAATGGAATCTAACAAAAGTTAATGGGCTTTAATGAAGTTTAATTGCATTTAATAGCATCTAATGGTGTCTAATGGCGTCTAACAACATGTTTCATAGCATTTAATAGCGTCTAATAGTGTCTAATAACAGGTTTAATGGCGTCTAACGGCGCGTCTAACAGTATCTAATGAGGTCTAACTCCGGGTAATTTTTAAGCCCATTTAAGATTTTTGGACCACCACCATTCCAAAAAAACTCAGTTAACTATGTCTAATTGTGTCTAACAACATCTAACGTGGTCTAGCTCTGGATAATTTTTAGGCATGTTTGACAGTTATGGGTCACCAATATTCTAGGAGAAAAAATCAATTAAAATTGAATAATTTATGTAAATTTATCTTTTTAAAATTAATAATCATTAAATATTTAGGGAACGTTTACAAATTCAACACTAAGCTAACAATTAAGGGGCACTGATAATTTATAAAAGCAAATTCAGCCAAGACAGAGATTTCAAATCAAGTAAGCTAATGTTTAAAACAAGTTCCGAAACAAGAAAAATCACGAGCATCTACATGTTTCAATCAACTTTTTTAAATTAAATTAAATAAAAAAACTCCAACAAGAATATAGAAATTCTACATGCTGCTTGGTTATACAACCTTCGCATTTGTTGAACTGCTGATAAACCATAGAAGTTCTTCAACAATAGCTCACCAAACTACTTTTATGCACCAAAACAAACAAAGTTAACTAACTAATAAATGCTAGAACATTGGAGTAAAGAAAACTTAAGAAGCAAATTATCATCTCACCTTAGTTGTGAGAATTGGAAAAGAATATTTGATGTTATCCTCTACCATTGGGAAGGATGCATACCAGGGCTAAAAGAGAGATTCATCAATAAGAGGGATGAAGGTATCACACTCAATGCTTGTCTCAATTTTTGTAATATGAATGGCATCACATCCCAATGCATTAAGAGTCTCCTTGCAGGTATTTATCAATCTCATTCAATAGAAACGAAATTATAATAGGCACTAATCTAGTCTGGAGCAACAAGTAACTCACCTAAATACTTGGCCACCACCTATAACAAAAATTCTCTCAATTGATAAACAATAGGGTGATGTTGCTAACAATTCTAAATTCTACTATTCAAGCTATCAATAAGTGTTCCCATATTTTGAATTACAAAACCATAGATCTTCTTTTTCAATAGTTCTATTATTTTTGTCAAACTTCACCCCTCAGGCTTTACAGTGATCAGCTACCTTTCCACTTTCTCTGATTGAGTACTCCCTTAGATTCCTCATAACAGATTTAGTAGCAGAGGCTTTTTTAAGTGCCTCAATAGTAGGTGTAGTTGCCAGTAATCTAAATGGACAATTAAACTCAGCTATAAGCAAATGAATTCCAACTATCAGATTAACTAAGGAATACAATTATTACACAATTTTTTTCACAACCAACTACCTGAAAGCCCCATAAAACACCACATTCTCCTTTTATAGGATTCCTATTCCTATAGAACTATTTCCAAGCCAAATATCAATGATAAGTTTATGCTTGTTTGGGTCACCCCCAAATGGAATGCTGATATAGCTCTCGAGAAGATCCCGCCTCGAATCCTGCATGGCTAGAACAAGAAAGTCAAAGGACGTCGAGGGTGTTCCCGGTATAAACACTCCAACACTCAAGTCAGTAAGGATTATTGGAGATGATGGGATGGTAGCCAGAGCTTGTGTTTTGAGGGACGTATCTGAGTGTATTTATAGTTGAGTGTAGGTGTGTAGTTAGGATAAGTACGTAGCCTGTACGTGAGGAAGATGAGGATCCTTGCTTAGAGAAGGATCCCTAAGAAGATACGCATCTGAGTCCTGGTCTCGTAGAACTAAGTAGTAGCTGGAAGATGTGTCCCATTAGGACTGGGATCTGACGTGGTACGGTGTCAGTTGGATATTTGGGTTTCTGTGTTAGCATTCCCTAACAATGCTCAAAACATAAACAACAAAAAATTCAAAAAAAAAACCAAAAAATCACCATTCATAAAGCAAGATTGGAATTTTTATACACAAACAAACCCAAATTAGGTTATGTTTATAGCCATTTTCAACAACATTACATACATTTTAGGAGGGCTAAGGTGTTTTCAGATTCCAAATGCCATGCACAACTTTTGAAATGCACACCCAATGCCATTGAGTTATCATATACATGAAAGAATTGCTCATTGTATTTCATACATCAGAAAAAGTCTTTCTTATTAATGAAAAAATTACATTTGATTTTTGCAGAGACAAATCAAAAGGTTTAATTTGTCACAATGATGAAAAAAATACATTAGAATTTGTAGAGACAAATCAAAAAGATGCACAAGGATTGCATCTAAAAGAGATCAAAATGTTGCATTCAAATTCAAGCCATCAATAGTTGCCCCCACATGCTGAATGATGAAGCCATAAATCTTCTTTTTCAATAATTCTATTATTTTAGTCAAGCTCTACCCTCAAGCTTTGCAGTGATCTACTTCAACCATTCATTGAGCT
>JAYJMB010070333.1:0-14416 GCA_036873735.1 Pouteria campechiana
GGGGGCGGGGGCGTGATGGGTGACAAATGCATATAATTTGTTGATAATGATAGTTTATTATCATTTATTAGAATTTTCTTTATAAATTTTTCATCATATAAATTAAAATAAGTTGTAGATTAGATTTTTCTATTTAAATAGCTTTTAAAATGTATGAAATTTGGTTTTTTAAAAAAATATTTGCTTTTAATTATTTACATATTATAGAAATGTTCAATTAGACTTATCATGATTTATTAAGAAGTTTTTTGGAAGAATTTTTAATTATTCTCTATTTTTAAAATTTTTATATTTTAGCAAAATAGTTCGATAAAATTATCGATAATTTTTTCAAAATTAGTGAATTTTTTTCTTTTTCAGCTTAGCTAAATTTCCCTCTCAACGAAATTACAAACGCTAATCAAGCAAAGGTTTAGCAAAGTTAGGCATCAATAGACATTTACGTATTATTATTATAAAATACCCCCTAAAGGTTATGCGTTACCCAACCTGAAATGCCAAACAAAGGTTTGGCGAAATTAGGCATTAGTAGAAATTGATCTTAAGGCCTAGTATTTCACAGGTCCAAATCACAAAGAAAATTCTCCTAGATAAGGGACATGACAGAAGTGTGTGTTTTCAACCCAAGGATGGGATGTGCTAAAGTTAATGATTTTGGGGGCAGTGGGGCCTTGATTGACAGTTAACCCAGCCTGAATCCTTATTTAACTTACAATGGATGTAATTTTATACATGCATGAGATCAATTTCACAAATTCAACTATCTAATAATTTCTTGACATTCATTATCCATCTTTTCTATCTTGTTTCCTTGACTATCATCATAACTAGGCAATCTCAAACTCCATTCTCCCACCATTCCAACAACACAAAGAAGGACATGAACACACAATTTGGGAAATGATGTGATTGTAAACACTGCCACCATGACTAGATGGCCCCAATCTCCTTTCTTCCACCATGGGCATGTTCTCAACATCCATCACAACCATCACGGCTGCCCTTATCATATTTAGCGATATGCCTCAAAAATGGGGTCATTTTGAGAATCAGAATCATCATACCAATATGATCACTGTGAATTAGCCATCACATAGGTTATTTACTTAATTCAGTCAGCCTATCATATAACAAATGAGAACCCATGCAGGCATCATGAACCAGCAATGAACCAAATCACTTGAATGATCCATGCAATAGGCTAAACCTATTTGAAGTGGGCCGGTTACCTCAAATACCACATATTGTGGAATTGTCGATAGCACTAATTTATACCCTGATTTTTACAATTTCTTTTAATTTTACCTTCACCATTTTCATTATCAACATCATAAGCCTTACCCAACAAAATGGGTCAGCAAACACTTCTGTCTTGCAATCCTGCGAAAACTTATTTAAATCAGGTGAAAAAAGCAAAAACCCACTTATGCATACATAGGTGTCTCTCATGGTGCTTACCATATTCTGACATATTATTTGCATTTTCTCAACTATATGTACACATTCACAACACACAATCATGCATACATGCACCCATATCTAGCACGTAGGCAAATATTACATCTCTAAGTACTGATTTCCAGGACCTTGCATATCTCAATGAATTAGTTGAGATTTCGCCCAAGCCACTTCCAATTGAGGTTTCTGCAACTCAATTTAGGATGTTTATAGGTTACTCTATGATTTGCTCATTTGCAAGTATTTTTTGTATTCAAAACAAATTAATTTAAAATATTATGTGAATTATTTCCAAGTATCCTTTTGAACTGGAGATTTTAAAATAAAGATTTAGTAAGCATTACATATTACATTTCATTTCTTTTCATAGTCAAGTTCTGTTTGATTAGAAAATACATTTAGACAAATCAAATGATAACAGCCACCCTGTACAGAAAGAACTTGTTATGCATGCTAGTGAATATTGGTGTTAAATTTTTAAAGCACATTAAATTGAAATAATTAACATTAATTTATCATTCCTAATGCTTTGGCACTAAATTGTGGAGATTGAAAAGACTTAAAACACACAACTTTCAGATTTTCTGCCAAAAAGCAACATTCTTACAATACACTATTGAATATATATACATATAGGGAAGTATTTGTATGCAACCAGTTGCAACCTCTCCATTTGAGCCCACCACAATACTTTGTTTAGAACAAAACTAACCATATTATCAGTTTTCATATTTTTAAATATGAGTGTAAAAATTACTTTCATTGGCTATAAACATATTTATAGAAGTTCATAATATATTTTCTTCACTGGCCTAGCCACAATAATTATAACTTCTCTTCCTTTTAAAAACCTGGTTGATGTTAATCTCTCTCTCCTTTGGCCATTTTCTGCCCTTTGTTTCTGAAAAAGTTTTCACCTCATTTTGTAACCACCAACATTTCCAAGTCTCCTCCATCTTAGAGCCAACAACAAGCATTTTGTTTACCTGGTATGGTGGATTCAGGTCAGGTTTAGATAGGGTGTCTGAATTTTCAAATATTTTAAACTGGTTAGATAAACTACTTCATCCCCCTTTCATGCAACAAACAATGTTGTCCCGGTAATTTGGTTTACCATGTGAATTATTTCTATACACCCCAACAGGAATTGTAGCACCAAATGACATCTGCAATTACCAAAGTTGTTTCAAACCACAGTCATAATATAGTTATGGTTGTGTTTGTCTAAGTTTCCAAAACCACCCTCCTTTTATGTGATATAACATTTGCCTATCCCTAACCCCTACTTTTCCCATCATAATCTATATTTTCTTATCATTATCCCTATCTTTTTCACCAAAAAGTCTATAACTATTTTGGCTTCATTCACTTAATAGCTAGCATCTTGCTGACTTCATAACCTCACACCTCAAAGGTTTTCTTATCATTATTTTACTTATTTACCTGACAATGTGGTAATATGTATTTTACAATGTAATCATCTCGTAAATTTTAGGACTTTTGCCTTCTTATTTGAAAGAATCTCAAGTAAATATAAATCAATCAGAAAACTTGCAAACATATTACCAAGTAGTCAAGATATTATCATGTACAAATACATGTGCAATAGGCATATCATGTGGCTTCTGTATTTTAGATAATCTATGGAAAGCTACATGGTCCATAATTATCCTATCAGTCCATAATTCCTATCAAGGTTCAAATTATGTAGTCCCTAATTATCCTATCAGTGTTCAAATTGCATAGTCTCTAATTATCCTATCAAGGTTCAAATTACACAGCCTCTAATTATCCTATTAGGGTTCAAATTATAAATTATACGATGCCAATCATGAAATCATAAGCTTCATGAGAAAAAGGAATCTATAGTAGGATTTAAATCACTTTACCTCGTAATCTTCCTTAACAATGAATCATTTATCACAAAATTTAGACAAATCAAAGCAAAATTTGGACAAATTAAAATACCAAAAATAATAAAATAAGTATTGTCACAGGCTAGGCGTGTTTATCTATATATGAGCATTTCATGATAGACAACACTGTATGAACGTTCATGGAAAGTTAAGCGCACTCTACACACAATACTTGCTAACTCTAGCAATCAAAAGCAACATCTCTCCTAAACATCGAGATGCCCATTTAGTTTAAGGATTACAGAGCACCCCAAGACTATAATTGAGGCATTCCAAACCCCAATGGATGTATTAATTGACCTTTGACACAACCACAAATACAAATATGTGCAAATATGATACGTGGATCACAACAGTCCATCTAGGATGACATTCAATGGATTCCCTACACTAAAAGTCTCAACTATTTACCCAACCGGTGTAAATGAATCCACATGGTATTGCCACCAAACTGACTAGTTAGATCATTCATAACATGACATTTTAGCATATGTACTGGCATATCTACGACATGAGGACATAATAAATGGGCTTAGAGACCTATTATTGTCTTGCTCCCTTGCTTTCCCTTTTCCTGTTGCTTTTCATTCGATTTTCTTTTCTCCTTTTTTTGCCTAAAATTACATAAGAGAAGATGGTTAAAGGGTGCTTACAATGGCTTGTGGTCCATAAGAAGCCACCATCCCATAAAAGAATGGATCCACATAAGAACGTGGAACATGAGTCTGAGAAAGAAAGCAGAAGACAAGCATCAGGCATACAAATCACACCTGAAACCACAAACATACATAGATGGCAGATTTCAAATCAAAATCAGTATGACATTAATGCATGGACTTACAATTGATTGGCTGTAATCAACCTGCAAAGATGGGTACCCGAAGTCAGGACTTCCCAGAGGAAGAGTTGATTTTGTATGTCCATCTGCACTGACCTGTTTCCCATGAGTCCCATTGAATCCTAGGTAGAGCAATCATATAGCAAACTCTAGGTCAGTGTTCAAACTGTCACCTGTCAAGGGTGCCTCATTCCCTAGAGATAGAGATTAAAAAAAAAAAAAAAAGTATTTATTGAAGTGATATGTCACTAATATCACCCAACAATATCGCCAAGGAGAGAGAAATATCACAAGAATGCTTCAAAATAATTAATCTAAAGAGACATTCAATATGCTCAACAACTTTATCTGAAAATGAATTAAGTGAAATTAACTGCATATTAGATGTCTTATATAGTGATCAATGTAAAGCAAGCAATTGCAAAAGTATTCCATACGCATGTTTGATGTCTTGCCTTGATTGCTTATTTACATGGGGAAAATAGAAGGATTAATGATATAAAATAGAGGATTACCTTATAGCAGGAAAAATGAATGCAAATGATAATATTGTAACTTCATTTTGTGGTCTAATAGTTTCAAATTTGAATTGATGGTTTGAATTAAAAATGTAAAGGGGAGAAAAGGAAAATACAATGAGTAAGAAGGTTTCAAATTTTTACTTCAAAAGGAAACAAGATGATGTTAAAAAATAAAGAAGAAGAAGAAGAAGTATTTAGGTGATGTCATTTACAACTTCATTGATCCCATTTTTACATTAGGATTACATTACCCAATTTATATTGGGATAACATGACCAAGTTAATCCTCCAACCTCAAAAAGATGCATCACTTTATATATGAATACTGCATAGTTACATTGCTAAATAGATATAACGCGGAGACATATCTAAGCTATGGGGATAATGTAAACACTGCTTAAGATGGGTGAGCTAGGTGAATGAAAGAAGCAAATATTCCAACATGCTTGTGTTTAGTAAACATTGATTATGCTGCATTTGACAGGAAAAGAATATTACGGGTATGCATTATTGCATTTTCCTATGTACTTGGGAGAATGCAGAATATGGAAATCGCTGCAGGGAATAGCTTCTTCAAACATCTAACCTTCAATGACTAATGTTGAATTTTATTGATATTGGTTTTGAATGAATCATTTTCCACTACCATTGTGCCTATATGTACATCAGATAACCATTCTATTCTCACACAAAGCATCAAATGACCTTGCCTATCAATACCATTGCAGAAAAATAGACAGTATAAAAGCATCAAAGTACTGCCAAAGATAATGGTGAAGTTGATACTACCGTCATCTTATGCTGTTAATAGGATACAATAGCTGGACAATAAAATTAATAATCCTAAAAACCATTAAAAGTTGATCAAAATTATATAAAACATGATTCATTCAGATAGAGATGAAAAAGTGGGTGGAAAAGAGGTGGAGAAAATGAAATATGAAGGAGTAAAGGAAAAGAGAGGTAAGATGTGATGGGATAGGAGATAAAGATTAAATATAAAAAAATAAAGATAAAATAGACAAGTTTTTTTAGATGAAAAGAAAATAAAGATATAATAGATAAGCTTTTTTGGGAGAAAAGATAAGAGGTGATGGTTGAAAATATAGATAACAATGAGGAAAAGGTAGGGTTGTTAAGTAATTAAAAGGTCACATGAAATTAAATGGGCAAAAAGGGTGTTTGAAGAGGGACTTTACCACCCAATTTTCTTTTCCACACCCTTTTATAAGAATTGAAATGAACCCTTAGAAACTAAGAGGCCTTTCAATTGAGTGTTCCACTCAAGGAGATCCCAAAGGCAGGTCACTAGTTTGACTTGTTCTAAAATAGGATTAAAGTGGCAAGCCAGGGGTTTTTCATGTAACTTTGACCATCACACAGGTCCTGATCATCTACATTGGCATATTTTTGTGGCATTCCAATTGCATGGGCATGTTTGGTAGCCGGATGGCTGTAGGCTGATAATCTTCCACCCTAAATATCACTATGCAACAGTTAAGTAAACAAAGAAGGCACCGGCATGGCAATCTTTTGTTTTCTTTTTCATTCTTGAAAATTACATAAACATTTATCAATAAAGCTGATAAATTTTAAATATTCAATAGATAATATTTTTTTAAATGTTGGCATTTCTGTAAAATTAGCAAACCAAAGCTAGGTGTTCAAAAAATGTTTTATAACGGCGGTTATGACACAGTTGACATAACCAACAGTTAGTAAATCATAATACAAACAGCCATTACAGTTCCTTTCTTAATCTGTTAATTGAAATTCTCAACTCCATAAGTCAATCGCAAATCTGACTTTGCTTCAACGCAGGTATTAAAACCAGACATTGAGACAGATATGATGGACCAAAGGTCAATTTTCATTCCCAAATATGAGAAAAGGACCATAACAGCTATTACAAGCCCATAACAATGGTTGTTAACTGTTACATAAATTAGGTCCCATCAAACTAATCACTAGGATTTGAGAGACAGCAATAAGCATTAGCATACACCAACAAGGCTGCATACATTTAAAAAAAAAATTGCAACACACTTGTACACTTAAAATTTTGAAAGGCAACAAGAGAAAAAAAAGATTGATATAACTTTCACTCATATAGGAGAATTTTCCATGCTTGAAAAGAAATGGCTCTTTTTCGAAGGATGTAAAAGAGATTGAGCTATACCCGACTGTCCAGAAATGCATTGCCCTCGATGGCCTCCACCACTTGTATTCACGACGCTGTGATGAGATTGACCAGTTGACTGAGTAGATGAAGATTCCTGATCTAGAACATTACCACCCAAGTGCTTCATGTTGTGACTATGTTGTGTTGGTGAGTTAGAGTCCAAGTTCAAGCTCTTACAAAATGAAGATTGTGGAATTTGTGACCCAGTTGGATGCCACCATGATGGGTAACTTGTGCATGGTGTTGGAGAATGAACGGAACTTTGATCAGGTTCGTTCTTGTTTATGTCATGCATCCTAACAGCCTTGATTTGTTGTTCCAGGGTGCGGCTCAAGGATTGTGCGAGGAACTTTTAGAAACTCAAGGTTCCAAATACCTTGTGTTGCCAATGCCATCCATGCTTAACAATGAAAAAAATATCATCATTTGATAATTTTTACTCCATGAAAATTATATATACAAACACAGAAAATACAAAGTGGCTTAATTCTACACACATCAGTTTAAAAGAAACTGCAACGGCTAAGCATCAAATAGAATAATATTTAGTATTTCGAAACCACAGTAAGTAGGGATATGAGTGGGATAGGTAGGCCGGACAACCAACTCCAGCTACACCCAAGCTTGGTCTGAATAACTAGGCCGAAGGGCTACCAAGTTTTGTGCTCTCCAAGTGCTCATCTGCCTGGCAAGAGGCTGGATATAGTAGATCAACACCTCCATTAAAATTAAAATGCTGCACAAACTTTTAAGCTTGAATAAACGAAAGTTCCCACTAATCAGATAAAACGATGTTAGTTGCCGGTTAATATGCCATCAGCTCAAATCTGTCAAGGTAGATTAATGACCCTAGTTTGCAATCAGAACAGGCTGAGTAGGGTAGGCCAAGCAAAGCTACTGACTCCATAAGAAAGTTCAAATCTCATGTAGGATGCAAAAAATAAAACATGTGTGAATTATGTTCTTTCTGTGTCCTTGTACAAAATTTTTTTGCCACAATAGAACTAGCAAATTCCATCAAAACTTCTCTAAATTGACTAACAAAGCATTGTTGATTCCTAGCTACTACAAAGTTCACAAGCAAAAGTTGGTTATCTAGTAATTCTTGGGAAGCACGAGAGGGGTTGGTTGGTCTCAACAGTCTTTTTTTTAATTTCTTTTCAGTGGAAAACTTCCCACAAATAGATCACTTAGAGGCAATTCTACTGATCAACATGTCCTTCTCTCCACAAAATAGAATGATATGTATTTCCCAGGGAAGTCAGCGAAACTAGCAGATATTCCTAACAATATTCTTTGATTCCTCTCTTGCCAATTAAGACAGATGGTAGCTGTAAAACCACCTTCCAGTCCATCCAACATACTCCAAGAAAATGGGTGATAACGAGCTCATTTTACAAGATTTTTTTCCAAGGTAAATGGTTTCTTAATTGTTGAAATAATTTTTTTCCAAAGTAAATGTTTTCTGAATTTTTGACATACATGTGGAAACATGACCATTCCTCCTATATTATGAGTTATCCAATATACAGGCTTCACTTACGAGCTGACAAACTCACAAAGTTCATGCCACCTTACAAAGTAACAATTTTACAAGCTATATATACCTCTTTACACCTTTCCTCCTCTTATTGCTAAGATTAGACAGAATTGAGAGAATTAGGAGGCAGTGTCCATTCTCATCATCTTATTCTATTCCTTTATAACAATTTAGGGTCACTTTTAAATCACCCTGTAAAAACCTTTATAATGAGATCTGTATCAACCAGCCTTGACATTAGAGACATAAACAAGACTTGGAAGGATAGATGATTCACACATCAACAGCATTCATATACTAATGCACCCACACTTAAGTAGTAACAACCAGCTTATTACAATGTAATCTAAGCTTATTCAGCATATGAGGTTAGATACACAAATCTTGACACCATGGACTTTTAAGTGCCAGAAACTCAAATAGACCATTGGTCGTAAATCACCTAACACTCTTGTTGCATGTAAGACCTTTCCCCTGCCCTTTCCAAGCATTCAATTTGCCCCAATTCACTCCTTGTAACTAGCAAAGAGATCTCTTGTGGAACACACAAGAGCATCAAGCCTATCTACCACCTGTTCATGCTGCTTGGGTTTCCCCCAATAACTAAAACATCCATCCCCTACATCTTTACTGACCACCCAACCTATTAAATGCTCATACCAACTGCAGAAGTAATGCAGCATCATGAACGGCAGTAGCCAAAACTAGATACGATATAGCCAACTAGATATGATATAGCCAGCCTATACAACATCCAACACCACATAATTACAATTTTTAATTATCGCGAATTTTCATGTGAGAGAGTGAAACTTGTGTTGTCAAAAGATTAAAGAGGAAGTTCTTACACTAATAAAGTTAAATAATTGTACGGGAAACAGATCAGATGGATGTCATTGGAACCTAACGAAGGGCACGCCAAGAACTACAATCTTCTTTCATAGAAAAACCTTAACCATTCATATATGGACTCTGTTGATCAAAAACACATTCTACGCAATAAAACCAACCCACCAATCAAGGCAAAGCGAATCTCTGCGGCAGTGAGCCCAAATCAAAAATCATCGAAAGGGGCAGCCGGAAATCCATCAAGGAAAAAGTCAAGAGGTAAAACACAGCAAAATGAATAAACATATCAAGATTTACAAAAAGGCAAAGGAAGACGATGGTAGAGAAGCAGCTACATAGAAATCTGAGAAAAGAGTAACAACAAGAAACTCACTATTCAAATCCAACCTTCTATACTCTGTAATAGAAAGTCCAAAATCATCAATAAAATGGGGGCAACTATCAATCAGGCAGGTACCAATATCAGGCCCCAAGTCCCATATTCAAACACAGCATCTTATGAGATATTCCCCAAAATCCAATCCTCTCAAAAAAAGATGAAACGAGACAAACACATTGAAAAAAATGAAAATAAAAAATAAACTGAAAACATCTCATGAAAACCCACTTTGCCAAAAATAATGAAAACAAACAGCAACATAAAGAAAAACCCACCTCCAATCTCCGCCAACCAAACCACCCAAACCCACACCACACCAAAACTAACGAAAAAATCAGAGAGAAAAGGCAAAGAGAGACATATGATAAACGGAAAAAAATAATAATAATAACCCTTCCTTGGTATCAAAATAAGTTCCCAACTGCCAAGCCAAATAGAAAAAATAAAATAAAACCCAAAAACTATCTTAAAATCACATGATTTCTGCTTACAGTCCCAGCACGGCTTCATTTCCGAATTATGATGGTAGAGATAAAGATACACATACACAAAAAAGAGAGATGAGGGATGCTGCATACCTGGTAGGACTTGAGGGGTAGTACAGTAGAAAAGTAGTTGGGGCCGTCAGAGCTTTTGTGGAAAAACCTACGGTCATGTCTTTCTACTTGTTCCAAGCCCCTTGGAAGGGTGTCTTCTATTCTACAACAGCAGCAACAGCAGCATCCTCCCCGAAAACAACGGCGCATCCCATCTCCTCTTCCCTGTCTCTCCCCAATACAAACACCACCACCCCCAACTCTTGTTTGTTGGTGCGATTCGCGCGAATGCGACAGAAAGCGTAGATGAATGCTTTGCCGTGCCGCACGTGCCTGTGTCGCACACGTTTTTTGGAGAATGGACACGATGCCGACGTAGCTTGAGAGTGGATTGTTAGTTAGTACTAACCAGTGGACTGGGTAGCAAGCACCGCAGCCTGACCATCTTTGGTTTCAGATGGAAAGAGTCAAAAATAAACGTTACGGTTGCTTTTGGCTGGTTGGGGGCTCATGCAAATGATGATAAATGTACAATCAAAGTACTTGTTTTTTTTTTTTCCAATGTTGGGCTTGTTGAAAAAAGAAAAAATATATTAATATTAACTTAAAATTCAGTTGTCCTACCAATATTTTTTTCATTAAGGGCATGCTTGGACAGAGTTTATTAAGAAAATGATATGTAGTAGAATGTAATATTAATAATATGAAGGGTAGGTTTGGATGCATTAGAAAGTGAATGTATCGATAACACATTTTTTTCTGTACTCTTTTTTATATTGACACAACAGCTTACTTATCATAATAATTTTATTTTTTTATTATTATTTATATTTTTAATTATTTCTTATTTTTCATTAAAAAGCCTATATTAGTTATATCATATCTTATTATATTTTTCCAATACACTTTATTCCCAATCGATTTCTTTCCTAATACACTCTATGAGAACATATCCTAATTTTTTTTAATGAAAAAGGAAAGGAAAGTGATTGAAGAAGGTGCTGACAAGAAAACACGGTGATCATGGTAATTAAGATGTTAGGTTAGTCTTGATGTAAAAAAGAATCTATTCCTAACAGGCTCCTTTCCTAGTGCATTCAAACTAAAAAAAATATTTATCTATTCCATTTTTATTAAATAAATAGAAATTTTCATTGCCTTTAGCTGAACAAATGGCGCCCAACTAAATGTTCATTCTCCTATTATTTGGCTAGGCGGAACTTAAAAAATAAAAATAAAAGAATTCATGGTAGGTAAAAGGAGAAATGTTGTATACATGGTAAATAAAACAGAATTAGATTTATTTTTTACGAAAAGGATAAATAGTGGTGCATTAAAGTGTGATTACTAGGATAAACATAAATACATGAATAGGGAAAATAGATTTCCTAAGCAAATTTATTTTTTCTCTAAATTAATAGCCTCTAAATTTAATGTAGCGGTAAATGATATGATGCAATAATTATTCATGGATGCAGCAAAGGGAATATGAATTGCACCTGTAGAAAAGAAGAAAAAAAGGTGATAAGGAAAATACCTATTTATGCCAGAATTTCAATAAAAGAGCATCTCAAGCTCACAGTATAATGAAAGGATAAAATAATATTTTCTATTCAACAAACCTTTCAGTAAAATAAAACAACTGTCTGTAGAAAATCCTCAGTATATGACAATATTCCCAACTTCTCTTCCACGTAAACCCCGGAAATGCTGTCACTCATGGTAAAATCCTTCAAAATCAAAGGCTGTGCCTTTACAAGGGCCAATCAAATTCTTTCCAAATTAATGCGTAATAAAGCTTTACATCGTGTCCAGTGCCAAATTGAAGACATGTATTTAACGTATCTACTGTCTGTACGTAAGTAGGAAGTGTCAATGTTTTGACAGGCATTAATTAACTTTCTAGAAAGGAGCTTGGTATGAGCTGGAAAAGCTTCATTTTTCATCTCCATTGTAAGTTTAAGGAATAAAGCATTTGAAGAGGTATAAATGTTTTCCTGAAAGTTTTACCTTGAAACTTTTATGCAAATAAGAAAAATACAAAGCTATAATGTGTGTGACTAAAGCACTTCCACAGTTCTAAAAAAAACTATAAAGATGTCCAATATTTTAATTCAAAGATTACTTTCGTTCAAAAGGAATGTTATGGCATATAAAGTAAATGATCCTTCTAGAATGTGCTTCAGAGAAATATCTTTGTAAGAAGCTATTCCAAATAATGTCTGATTTTGTTACTAACTATCAATGTCATTTTTTTTGCTTTTCTATCTAACAAATCCAACTGAATTTATTTGTTAACAAATTTGATCATTTCATCTCCATATTAGTCTTGAAATTATGTTGAGATGCAATAGGAATTTTTCCTCCAATGCCAAATTATACAACTCTAAATGGTAGGATAAGGTGTCTGTTGAAGAATGCATTGATTGAAGATTTGAATGCCTTGGAAGAAAATTAAGGTGAGAGAAATATGGTTTTTTCTAAAATTTTAATAAAGAAATTTTTAGATAGTTTCAGGCAATGTTTAGCGAACTCTAGTTGTCGAATAATTAGATTTGGGCCAAATTATTTAGAAAATTATCTCTCACCTTATTATTATCCTATTGGCTATATAGTAAAGAAAGAAAATTAGAAAGGAAGTTATTTATTGTAAAAATAATATTAATTTTAAAAGAGATTAAATATCCTTTTTAAAATGTTAAAGTACTCGGCAAGGACTGTGCTTCCTTATCTTGATTGTTTTTTATTTATGAAATTTATGTTCATTTATTGCATTCTTCACTTCAAATTCACATTTTGTTACCATTCGAATCTAAATAAGCCAAGAACATGCTTGCATGATTCTTTTAAAGGATGAGTGACAGGAGAACTCGAATGGAGTTAGATTCACTTGAGATTAACCAAACCATGTTTCCATTATCAAAACCTCTTACCCAACTTTACCTAAATCCTTTTTTAGAAGATCTCTTGACTCATTAATTTTGGGTTAAGTTCAAATTAACAATTTATGTTAGCTTCGCATTAATAATTTTGGTGGGCTGGGTTACATTGGTGATTTTATAATGATAACAAAAAATGAGATTACTAATTATATTTTATTCCTTGGAAGGATAAATATTTCTCATTTTGAGTGTTAATCTCGATATAGGTAAGGCCATAATGATTAGGTACCCTATCAAATTAAACCAGCCTAGATGGGTTTTGGACTATATTTATATGTAGTGCTTATATTTTGCATACAAAGACCAGTTAACTTTTGAGTAGAGTTTTGTCTTTGGTCACCTTCAACTCGAATTAAACTCAAGCAGACTGGAGATTTGTATATTTTGTTTCAAAAAATAAAATGTAAATATCTAATTGTTAGACATCAATAAACTAGATTGAGCACAGTAGCTTGAATGTAATCTAATTTTACACCCTTATTTTTTTACCTAGCGTATCCAATTACACACCCTTAATACATAAGCATACATGATTTGAAGTTGAATAGATGATTAAATTAATGTTTTTCATGTAGAAATGCAACGAATGGGTGTGGCGTGTCATGAATTGAAATGTAGGGAATTTACAAAGAAAATTTAATTTATTGCGAAATGAATTTAGCTCCATATTGTAAATGCTCAATTTATTTTATAGTATTAAGGCAATTAATCGGTTTGGATGTCTCTTTCTCTTGTCACTTTTCCAATTGTCACTAGAAAGCCAAGCAGTACCATTTGGTGGGTTTCTATAAGTAAAAAATCATCATAAATGACCTCGTAAAATAGAATTTAATGAAAATTCTCTCTTCTCTCATTAAAAACTTGTACTTTGTTGAATGAATGCTACCAAATAAGTATAAGGGTTTTTTGCCCCTTTCTGCCAAGCTACTCCCCCGACATTGGAACAATCTCCAACAGAGCCAGAGTTTTGGCACGGCCAACTGCACGAGGCCAAGGACAAATCTCGCGAATATCCCGCCATGAACAAGCATAGGACCAGTTGCCTGCAATATTTTTATTTGCATCTCACCGAAATTACGAGTGGATCAGCTATGTCCTCCAGTCAATGGTATTCATCCCCGTTTGTTTGCCTATTTAATCCCAGCCGTGCATCTAGTCATGCAAGGACCTACAGATAAAAATAAATAAACCATTCCCTTTGTCGTTTTCTTCTTTATTATTTAATAACAGCCGCCCTCTCTCCCCTCTCTTCCAT
>JAYJMB010070344.1:0-24178 GCA_036873735.1 Pouteria campechiana
TGAGAATAATGAGTATATTTAGGAATCAAATAGGTGCAAAAGATGAAGTATTAGGAGAATAAAATATGACATTTTGCCTTCTCATCAGTTGGTACATGTTCTAGGAAGATATTATGATGGAGTCTAAATCTAAATCTAAACTTCCACTAAAAGCAAAGCCAACACCTAAGCCAAAACAAGCCTCCAAACCAAAGTCCAAACCTCCTTCTAAGCCACCCTTCAAATCCCAATCTTCCCCTTCTACTTCAGAACCCATCCTCATGACCTATGTTGAATACCATGGTACAAGTAATGCAAATTACCATGCCCACCTAGAATCTCAATCCCTTCCCTTTCCAGAGTTACAAGATCTACCCTATAGGGTTAGACTTCAACTCCTCCCTATCACTATGTCCAACCCATTCATTGAAGTAGAAACTCCTACAGCCATCCCCACTCAACCCCCCTCTCCCATGACTAGCCTACCTTCAAGGTAGCTATCTCTAGGAAGCTTAAAACCCAATGCACTAAATCCATAACCTCTATCCCCTCCAACTCTCCATCAGCACCCACACCTTCCCAACCTACCACTGAACCCCCCAATCACTGACACCCCAGAATTCTTTCCCCTCACCTATTCCAAAAGGCCTAAATCTAAACAACCTTAACTAGCTGCTCCTCATTTCTTTTATCTTTTACTGTTGTCATTTTTTTATATCTATAATTCATATTTTATTTAGTTATATTGAAAGCAAATGTATCTCATTGAACAACTCTATGTAATTCCTTTTTTATCAAAATAGTGTAATTTCTCTTCAATTGTTTATGCATCCATTTGATTTCTCTACATGTGTTTTATCCCCCTTATGCTCTTTGATTATGACAAAAAGGGGGAGAAATAGGAGAAGTAGGAGAAATAGAAATGTCTAGATAAGTAAAAGGATAGGAGAAGTAATCTTAAAACTTATCTGAAAACCGTGCATTCATTCAGAGGGAGTTCTTAGAATCATTAGCATATCATTTAAGTTCCACATTTTTTCAAAGATATCACCCAAATGCTTCGTGATCATCCAAAAAGGGGAGAATGTTGAGTTTAACCCCTTAATTGGCTTTATTTTGATGATGAACATTATATAAAAGCTATGTTTTAATGATGAATAAATATGTGAGTGAAAAGTTGTGGTACTAATAAACTATCTTCCAAAGTTTGGCAGAAACAAACTTATTAAAATAGATAAACACACTAAGGAAATAAAAAATTAGTGATTTGTCATACAAAACAAATCATAAGAAGCCTAAACAAATCCCATTCCAAGTTTCAGAGGAATAAAAACAAGTAGATGCTCAAAAATTATAAGCTCTAAACTTCAGAAGAAGTTTCAAAGTCATGAACTCAACTCCAAAAGCACATTAAAAGAGTTCAAAGGGAACTTTAGAAGATTCTGAGGACTTTGGAGGATGTTTCAGAGGTTACGTGAAGTAAAGATTAAAGTCTGAAGACTTTAGAGGCAACTTCAAAGGAAAGTTTAGAGGTCTAACGATCATTTTTGAAGTGTAGAACAAGTCTAAAAATTTTAGAGGATAAGTTCAAAGGAAGAAATCCAAGCCTCAAAGGCCTAAAAGACCATTTGGAACTTAATTCAGAACATAGAAGACTTGTAGAAGATCCTTCAAAGGAAAGGCTTCGGAATTAGAAATTTGACAAGTTAGTCATTAATGGTAGTTGAAGATGTCAACATTTCTAAGCAGTTCCAAAGGTTAGAACTCAAACTTTAGAGGTCTGAACTACCCTACTAGAATGCAACTCATTGATCAATCAAAGTTTAGAGGTCTAAAAGAAGTTTTGAAGCTCTTAAATTTAATGCAACAATGGTAACTAAAAATGCTATACAACCTTCATGTTAGTCTCATTCAAATGGTGGCTCAAGAGGGGGGGGGGATGAATTGAGCCATTAAAAATTTTAGCCAAGGTAAAAATTAAAGTGCTGAAAGAATGGAAAATAGATCACACAACTAGAACCATGGTATGTTTATTGCGGTTTAGCCTAACATGATACCTACTCCGTTCTCTGAGTTAGCCTCACTTGTTGCACTCAAGTTCCACAAATTACCTATTTGTTTTATAAGCTCATCAACAAACTTTAAACTCATTAGTTTCTAAGCTCACCAATAAACTCATACAACTATTGGTTTCCAAGCTAACTAACAAACTTATACACAATCAATAAGCCTCTTACTTGTTGTCTAAAATAATGAAAGATGTATAATAAAACTGCCTCTTACACAAGCTAATTTGTACCAAAATGAAAGTGTAACAGAAATATATGTGTTATAATAAAGACAGAGAATATCAAACTCCAAACGTTATTGCAGATGATGTTCTTTGAATGCAGATGGCATTTTGCACAGTGGAGTTGGAAGAAAAACTTTAATGTCTTAAGTAAATGCTCTGTAAGTTCTTTCAAAAAATTTCTAGCTGTTGGAATGACCTCTCTTTACTCTTTTTAAACTAGGATTCAAAATCTACCCATTGGAGAAGATGACATTCATTAAATTTGAGCGAATCATCAAGATTTTCTACCCATTGAAGCGTTCTCATGGGTTCCCATTGTCTAAAGGCATTTGGCATTTCTGAAGTTATAATTTTGGACTGAATGAATCATTTAGCCTGCAACAAACTTCACTTGGCCTTGTCTGAAGTTATAATTTTGGACTGAATGAATCATTTAGCCTGCAACAAACTTCACTTGGCCTTGTCTGAAAAGGGTCTATGTCCAAAGTTAGGATTTTGGACTGAGAAGTTATGTGAATTGCTTTGCCCACACAAGAGAAATTTGGCTTCATCTAGGGATAACTTGGCAAAGTTCAAAGTTAAATTTTGGATTGACTGACACTAGAATAGCAATGTCTAAAGCTTGGAGTTGAGATTTTCGGACTTGGACTTCTGAGAGGCATTGGACTGACTTTAGCAATGTTCAAAATTGGCATTGAACTTCCACTATTTTGACTTCATACTTCACCAATGTCTGAACTTGGATCTGCGTCTGAATAAGATCTTCATAGTGTCTGAACTTAGCTCCGTAGTGTTCAAACCTTTGGTTGAGTCCAGAATTTGGCTTCACTTTGTCCAAACAATATTTCTCTTATTCTGAAGTATGTTTTTGAAGTCATGTTTGTGTCTGAACTTAGGCATCCATCTAATTCGCTCCAGTAGCATTTGAGAATGCATTTGAAGTGACATTAAGGCTTGTATATGATGCTTGTCATATTCTTTAAGCATTTATGTTTTTTTTCCTTTGACAAATGGTGAATCTTGTCTTTGATTTTATCTTAGGTGCGCTATCCACTTTTACTAAAGTTATTTCATTGATTTATATATGAAAATACTGCACACTTAGAAATAACAGTCATTAGCTTAACCAATTACTCATATGCTTTTTGCTCATCATCAAAACTTGGTTAGCTAAACACATTCATTGGCAAAATCAATCCAAGCAAAGGAGGTTTGGTTCAGCAATCTCCACCTTTATGATGATGACAAAACATCTGAGTGAATTACCTTCAAACATATAAACATGATTATCCAAACATGGGAACTAAGCAGAAATGATTTCATTCACAACAAAATATACATAGCTCCCATTGATAGTGTGCACTACAATCTTCCCTTAAATGAGTGCACTTGATTCTAATTAAACTAAATAGACCATTTATCCCCATTTTTTGTCGTTATCAAAAAAGTGCAAGGGAAAGAAAATATATGCACTACAGAATGTGCATCAACATAGAGTACTCAAAAATAAAAATAGGAAAACATTCCATTGCATTTTAGTACAAATAGAGTTACAAGTAATGCTTTTGAGTGCAATAGAAATCAAAATAGAGGAACAATTAGATTATGAGAAGTGCAACAGGGATGGTATGTATGGATGGAAGAAACAGATGGAATAGAAGGATTGGGGTGGAGCTTGATTATGATCCTTCAAAAAAGTTTGGAATCATGCATAGGCATGTGTCCATTACTTTCAGGAAGGTCACACCGGAGGAGCCAAAGTTTTGGATGGGAGAAGGGGTGATGTTGCAATTGCTTTTGCTCTTCTTTTCTCCTTACTTTGTATTGGCCTCTAGATGTGGTTAAGTTAAGCTTCAGGCCATTTGGCTTATATTATGATGATTCTCATACCCTTCAAAGCCATTATTTGCACATCCTATGAAAATAATATCTCTTACATAAATCCATTCTATCATTTGATCTTTATCTTCAGAGATCTATGAACTATTTTTTAAGATTCATCTCTAATCCGCAACTCTCAACTATTTCTCTATCTAAAATACTCTACTTCGATGAATTGAAGTCTTCAGATTCTTCTTTGCTTCTTCTGGCGAACTCTATCCACTCTATCTTGCAAACACTCTTTCTTCTCTCCATGGTGGTGAATGGGTTTGAATTTTTAGAGGAGAAGATAAAGGTAATTCTGGGCAGTGTTTCTGAGGATTAGAATAAATGAATCGGTTAAAATGGATCGGTGATAAGGTTTCCAATGCAAGAATAGTTTATTCAATGGGGAAAAGAGTGTGATGTCACAAAAATGACCACTCAAATGGAAGAATACAATTTCGGACTCTAAGAGTAAGTTGGTTGAGTTTTGGATGAAGATAGGAAATTTCATACTAAGGATAGGATTTCAAACATGGAACATAAAGAACGATTTCTACCAATTTTGGACAAAGATGGAAAGTGTCTAAAATGGAATTTTGACATATTCCAAATGTCATGAAGTTTCATAATGTCCAAAGGTGTGTCTTAAAACTAAGTCTGAAATATTCTAATTTGCACAACATTTTAAGAGATGTATATATAGCATAAAGTATAAGCATTTAGGTCAAGTATTCGCAACCAAAATGCGATGATTAGGACATGAGCATTATACATGTGGATCTATCACACCCAACTCCCTCCTAATCATGCAAAATCTCTCCTCTAACAGTGGCTTAGTGAAGATGTCTGGTAAATATTTTTCAATTTTGTTGGGATTAAGATAAAATCCGTGGTAGAAAATTAAACCATGGGCCCCATTACAATGGATGACATGAAAAGGTAGGCTCTAGTTTCCCAAATTGCCCCTTTGGAGAAGTGAGTATCCCTAAATTGCTCCGTGGACGGAGGTGGGCATCCCTAAATTGCCCGTTGAGGTGAAGGTAGACTCTAGTTTCCCAAATTGCCCCTTGGGAGGAGGTGAGCATCCCCAAATTGCCCCATGGGAGGAGGTGAGCATCCCTAAATTGCCCCTTGATATGAAGGTAGGCTCTAGTTTCCCAAATTACCCCTTGGGAGGAGGTGAGCATCCCTAAATTACCCCTTGGTAGGAGGTGGGCATCCCTAAATTGCCCCTTGAGGTTAAGGTAGCCTCTAGTTTCCCAAATTACCCCTTGGGAGGAGGTGAGCATCCCTAAATTGCCCCTTGGGAGGTGGTGGGCATCCCTAAATTACCCCTTGAGGTGAAGGTAGGCTTTAGTTTCCCAAGTTATCCCTTGGGAGAAGGTGAGCATCTCTAAATTGCCCTTTGGGAGGAGGTGAGGATCCCTAAATTGCCCCTTGGGAGGAGGTGGGCATACTAAATTGCCCCTTGAGGTGAAGGTAGGCTCTAGTTTCCCAAATTACCCCTTGGGAGGAGGTGAGCATCCCTAAATTGCCCCTTGGGAGGAGGTGGGCATCCCTAAATTACCCTTGGAGGTGAAGGTAGGCTCCATGCCTATAAATACTACTTCCTCTTCTTAAGAGGGGGAGAGGATTTTTTGAATAAGAATTCTCTTGGAGAGAGAGAGAAGTTGGAGGAGGAGCTTGAAGAATCTTCAAGAGGCAGGTGCCTCACTTGACACCGGTGGCCTTTGGCCACTGGTAATTTCCCTAGTGCCTGAGGGCACACTACCATGGCCCCACCATGGTACACACATGGGTCCCACCCATGTTATGGTAATGGTGGGTCCCACATGGCTAATGGACAACAGGATAATACTGAATTAGACATTCTAAAGACATTAAAACCTATTTGAACCCTGATTAAACCACGTAACTGCCCCATAAATCAAAAAATTAATGATATCTTAAATTAATTAAGAACTATCATTAGCACTAATATTATCATTAGTGTTAATCATAATTAGGCTTAATTAACTTAAAGTGTAATTAAGCTTAATTCATATAACCTGGATCTTCGATCTCTCATAGTATAAATAGCAGAGATCACCCGCTTACAGTTTTCTACGAGATATTGGAAAATACCACTCACAACTCATTCAAAAGCCTAAGTCTAGGACCGAGTCACTAAGTCGTGACTCACCAAGTTACTGAGTCGTGACTCACCAAGTTACTGAGTCACGACTCACTGAGTCAAACCTTAGCAGACACCATTCATTGACTTATCCTAAATTCTAAGTTTAAGACTGAGTCACTGAGTTGTGACTCACCGAGTCACTGAGTCATGACTCACCGAATCAAACCTTAGCAAACACCACTCATTGACTTATCCCAAAGTCTAAGTCTAGGACTAAGTTACTGAGTCGTGACTCACCGAGTCACTGAGTCATGACTCACTAAGTCAAACCTTAGCAAACACCAACTCATTCAAAAGCCTAAGTCTAGGACCGAGTCATTGAGCCATGATTCACTGAGTCAAACCTTAGCATATACCATTCATCAAAACAGCTAAACCCAGTCAATTTGGCCCACTCTTCCTAAGCTTATCATGAGTAATTGAGAGAGCCGAGCAAAATCCAGTCATCCGGGTCCCACTCTTCCTAAGCTTCTCATGAGTAATTGAGAGAGCCGATCTAAACCCAGTTAACCTGGCCCACTCTTCCTAAGCTTCTCATGGGCAATGAGAGAAGGCTTGACCAAACCTAAGTCACCTGTTTTCTTCTGATCTTTTTCAGGTCTAAACACAATAGACGGTCCTGAGTCCTTCCGGGATATGCCAATCGGGTCATAAAATACACCTACTATCTCTATGATTTCTTATAGTCTAAACAATAGAAATCAACCGGTCTTGATTCCATCCGGGACAAATCAATCAGATCAAAACACCAATTTTCTAAGTTAACCCAGTGACTAGCAACCCAGTCTAGAACCGTGTCATCCCATCCACCCATTGACTTCAGGCGATCTCCTAAATATCAAGTCAGCGCAATGTGCTCGGCGATCTCAAAGACAACACACATGAGTCCAATTCTTCTTGCATAGCTAAAATTTAATTCTAATCTTCTAAAGCATGGTCTATGCAAGTTGACTCTATTTGAGAAATAAAGGCGAAGTTACCACATACTTGGTGATAAGATGATCTAATCCTAACTCTATTATACACATCACCAATTACTTAGTTTTCAGGATGAGCATGCATGAATCTCCAATCTCTAGGAAGATAAGAGTTACCTCCTTCATTTACCTCACTTATGGATGATTCAATTTGTTCGTCTGCTTCATCCCTTATAGTTTTTGTCTATGGAACATGCTTATCTTGATTTTGTGGATTCATTCTCTTCGCGTCTACTATGATTCTATCTATTTCATCATCAAAATCACTTCTTCTTCTTCTTGAACTATTAGTAGATTTATTAAATTTCACATGAATAGACTCCTTTGTAATCCTACTACTCAAGTTGTAGACTCAAAATAAGTGTAACACTGTAGTCAAAGAGCATAGTCACTCACACCCATCACTTACATTGTAGCTGGATGGCAATTGCCTCCCCCTACTATCTACGGTATTCCAAAAAGACATGGACTCCCTAAACAACCATAGTTGCCTATCCCTAATGCCTATGACCACAGTTGAAGGCAGAGGCACCATCACCCTATTGCCTACCACATTGAAGAAAAAATCCCTAGCATAACCATGTTGCTAGGAGCATGGCCGAATACCACAACTGCCTACAAATCACCTACGAATAGATAGCAACATAGGGTTCCAACCGCAGCCAATGCCCCATAGCACCTTCTATATCGCTTGCGGACCACAACCGATTACCGCAATCACCTGTAATCTACCTCCCACATCAACAACCATAAATTTTTGACATTCCCTCTCATTTAATCAGTGCCAACTACCCCCCAATGGCTAGATTTTAAATGTAACTATTAAGGGAGTTGATTTGGGCCATTCAAGAAGTTATTGTTAGTCCCTATGGTTCAACTTAAGGCAAGAGGGGAGGGGTGAATTGGGTTTATAAAACTTTCTTACTTGAAGCCCAATTAATTTAAATTCCCTCTTTTTAAATCATCTACTAAGACATGTATACTAAAAAGTAAAGAGCAAGAAAAAAACCAATCACACATAGCAGGTACAATATATAGTGGTTTGGGATAACCTCCCTACTCCACTCTTCCAAGCACACACCCTTTATTTCTTGGGTTCCACTATCTCAATAGGGAATACAAATTAGCATAACTACACTCTTTTAGATTCCATCTCTAAGGGGCATAAACTAGTGCCTCTTGCACTCTTATTGATTCTAGCTCAAGGGGGCATAAACAAGTGCCTCTTACAATCTTCTTGATTCTAGTGCAAGAGGGCATAAACTAGTGCCCGTTGCACTCTTCTTGATTCTAACTAAAGGGGGCATAATACAAACTAATAAGTTGTTTATGAGACACACTCCAATAAATATACTTGTTCTTCTTGAGATTGGTCTCCAATGCCAACTCAAGAAAATAAACATATACAAATGATTGCCAACTCAAGAAAATAAACATATATAAATGACAAAGAAAGAAATTACACTTTGATCGTATTTCTTTGTGAAGCACATGGGAGGACTTGATAATCTTTGAAGCTCATTTTGTGTGAATGATCTTCCCTTTTTGTTGTTGAAAAAAGCCTTGAATAAGATATGAAGAAGGTTGAAGCTTTGGCTTGAGTTACAAATGATTGAGAAGGATAAAGGTCAATGAATCTTTTTAATCTTCCATAATATCTCTTGAATCATTCTTCTGAATATACAAAATTTGTTTTTTTTTATAATTCTTCATCAATTTGTAGTCATTGGAGACAATGGAGGAAGATTTCAAGGCATTTCAAAGGCTAAATTTTTTACTGTTGAAGCGGCAAGTGCATTGTAAGCAGCTAGGATATTGGTCATGGTTTATCAGTGAGTTGTGTCTTTGCTTGAGCTATAGGTGATAGGCATAGGTGACTATGGTATCATAGGCAGTATGAACCGTAACCTGAAAAATCTTTCTACACTTGCCGGAGGACCACAGGCAATAAGTGCAGGTGCCTATGGTTTTTTATGAGCTCATATTTTACCATGTTTTAGTAACTAAATTCATATATTTTGGATTCTCACTTGACATGATTTTATTAGATTATAATCACATTTGATTAACTATTTCACTTAATAGAGTTAGTTTGTATTTCAAGCATCAAAACATGTCAAAAGGAGCTGAATATGAAAAAGGTGTCACTTTAAGGCCATTTTTAGTATATATGGAGACTGACCTAAGAAACATATTAAGCATAAAAGTTGCATCCCTCCAAGTTAGATATCTAAAAAATTACTAATTATAGGATTTAGAGATAATATGTGGAAGTTATGGCCAAAAAGTGAAACTATCTTAGACTTCGGAGCCACTAAATATGATGAAGGTGTCACTTGTATCCAACTTGTGGCATAGATAGAGGCTTATTTTGAGATAGTGTTAAACATACAAGTTGTAGCCCTTAAAATTATATTTCTAACTTATTAAGAATCACATAATTCCTATATTTTATGATAAATTTATGACCAAAATATGAAATGTTGTTCCTAGTGAATAGTTGGGCATGTGGGAAGTTGATATTTTTGGAAGCTTAATAATTTTTGCACAAGGCAATGATTATAATACATATGGAGGTGCCACTAAAACCTAAATTGGGTTATTTAAAGAGAATTTGAGCTATAAAATAGAGGGGATTTAGAACACAATAAAAAACAAAGGCTTTTGGTAGAGAAGTTCAAGATTAGAAAATTTGTGGTGAAAGCTTGGAGGGAGATCAACATCAACTCAAAGTCTTATTATTCTTTATTGTTCTTCCTTTATTATTTTAATCATGTTTAGAATACTTAGAATTTTTTTTGATATTATTAAGAGTAGCTAAGCTTCTCTTTCTAAAGGAGAGAAGGATCTTATGTGGATGTTATAGTGTGATTAATTAGTTATATTAGTTAAACTTTTCATTGGTTAATTTACGATGTCTTGTTCTTAGTGTTTTTAATTTATTGGTCATCTATTGAATGATTTTTTATTTGGGATTTGACACTTGAGAGAGGTAATCCTAGATAGGATCTAGGCGTCATAACATGAAATCACTTAAAAGAATCATGAATCTTAATGCATTCTTAATCTTCTGATTTTTATAAGGATATCAAAATCGAGATATTAAGAATAAATACTTGACTTGGCACTCAGGAGAGGGAGTTGAGTAAACTAGAAATTTTTCTAAATAAACCAAGAGAACAATCAATATATAACGAGTTGAAAACACCATGATTGAAACATAAGCGAAATTGATCCTCTAGAGCTTATCTATCTTAATGTCTTCCCACCAAAGTCTATTTACTTATACTTTTTTTTTACTTTCTTAGATTTTGATTTTTCAAATAAATTTAGGGTTATTTCTACAATATCTAGTGATTCATTAGAATTCATAATCCTTATAGAGACGATATCATTCTATAAAACTAGTCACTGTACGCTTGCGATTGAATTGCAGTGAACAAGTTTTTGTAGGGACTGCTTTTATTTTAGTGTCTCACTAATATTATCACAAGATACTTCTAGTTTTAATTTGGATTATTTATTTATTTCTTTTATTTTCTCACATTTATATATGATTATATCTCTTTTTACTTTCTTGATAATGCATGCAAAATCCTATAGCAATCAAAGATTACTTCAAGCCAATGGTCAATGACAATTATTTTGGCATCACTCGTCCAATAAGTAATGCCAACAATTTCAAGTTAAAGCCTACTTTGATCAACATGGTGTAGTAGAATCAGTTTGGGGGTTCTCCAAGTGAAGATCCAAATATTCACTTGGCGATGTTCAGAGAGATAAGTGATATAGTGAAGATGAATGGTATTTTAGATGACGCCATTAGTTTGAGATTATTCCCACTCTCTTTAATGGACAAAGCAAGAGGTTGGTTGAAGAGTCTACAGCTAGGGAGCATCACTGCATGGGATGAGATGGTAGAAAAGTTCTTAGTAAAATTCTTTCCACCTACTAAAATTGCTCAACTCAAAAGTGAAATAGGTCATTTTAAATAGAAGGATTTTGAGCCACTTTATGAATGTTGGGAGAGATTCAAAGATCTGACTAGAAGATGTCCTTAGCATGGTTATCTTGATTGGCTTCAAATCTAATTGTTCTACAATGGATTGAATGGTCAAATAAGTACAATAGTGGATGCTACTTCTAGAGGTTCACTAATAGGAAAAACTATAGCGAATGCCTACTCCTTGCTTGAAGACATGGCATCCAACACCTTCTAATGGCCCAATGAACAAAATATGTTAAGAAAGGTCGCTAGTTGTTTTGAAGTGGATCCAATCACAGCTCTCACTGTACATATGTCATCTATAACTCGCCAGTTAGCATTAGTCAATTCAGTATCATAGGGAGTTCCAATTTAGGAGAGCCCTCTTCTTCTACAATTGAATCATACATGGCTGCAGACCAATCCAAGGAAGCTGTGCAGTATGTGAATAATAAGGGCCTCAACAACTTCCATAGAAATAACCTGCCAAATCAGTATTATCCAAGATGGAGATATTATGAAAATCTTTCTTATGGAATCCTAGGAATGCCATAAACCCTCCTGCTAGTTTTCAACTTCCTCGTCAATCTCAACCAGCAGAAAAGAAGCCATCGCATGAAGATCTTTTGAGTTCCTTTGTAATAGAAAGTAGATAAAGATTTACAAGGAATGATAGGAATAAAGCAAGACTTGAAAACCTTGAGACATATGGGAAAGATGAATGCATCATTCAAGTCTTTGGAAATTGAGATTGGTCAACTTGCAAATTCTATGAATAATCAAAACAAAGGTGTTTTGTCATGACGATGAGTGTAATGAAATTCTATAATTCAAGATGTTGCAAAAACTAGCAAGGTTATAGAGCATGTTCTTGCTTTGGGTGCACTACCAAAAGAGAAATCCAGTGACATTAGCTTCAAGAGGAGTCATCAATGGAAGAAGTCAAAGCCAATTTGGAACTAAAGCAATTGCTAGATCATCTAAGGTCTGCATTTTCTTATAATGATTCATTTTTTCTAGTAATTAGTTCTTCTTCTTTTTCAGGTGTCAAGGAACATGAGCTATTGTGAGTCCATGACCAAGAAGTGAAGTTCTATATCTTCAATGCGTGAAGTTAACAAATGAGAATGATAATTACTTTGGGATTGATGTAGTGAATGGAATCAATGGAGAGTTTTCAGAAAAGTATATAGCTAACAAACACTGAAGTAATCGAGTATGAGTATCAACAAGGTGCACCAGAAAAATTCCACAAACCAATACTAAGATTTAAAGAACTAGAGCACTGAAAAGCCAAAATTCACTTCAAAGATAGAAGATCATAGTCGGGCTGAGACTTTAAACAAAGCACTTCTGAGGAGGAAACTGAAGCTTTCAAAAATTTTCCTTTCTTTCATTTATTTTTATTAGCTCAGTTTAGTTTTTCAATTTAATTTTTAGTTGCTTTTTGTTGATGTAGATGATCCATTCAAAAAGTTGTGCACACTATCAACAACAACCCTCCTACACCATCAAAGGAGAAAACATCCCTACAATGAATTTTTTTCCCCTTTATGCATTATTTTTAACATTGAGGATAATGTTTTGTTTAAGTTTGGGGGTATTTGGGGATTTTCATTCAGTTTTAGTAATTTTTTTAAATTTAGATATAATCTTTTTATGAGCTTAACTTTTGATGACTAAGCAAAGAAAATCTGAGAGCAATTGTGTGAAGTGAATTTTAATGAGTTGGATTGATTTTCTCTTGATTATCATTAACCTATGCTCAGTTTTTTATTGCCATTGCACATTATTCAGAAGGAAGGATAAGCACTACTTTGTAATTGAATGATTCTTGTTTTAAGTCCTCCTTATTCATGAATGATATAATTTTTATTGAGCACATTATGTTATGATCATGTGAAGTGTATGTGGATTAGTTGATAATGTTGTGAATTCAGTGATATATTTTGATTGAAATGAGCATGCTAGAACTTGTTTGACTATCCCTTGAGGAAAAATTCTAGATTACATGTTTACTTAAAAATAATTTAGGCATTCTTTGATCAGTTTGAGCCTTTCAAGCTAACCTAGTAAGTCATGTAACTAGTGTCCCCATTAAGCCTTAATAAAAGAATGGAATATGCAAAGCATCTGAAAAATTTTCATTCAACTTTTCTCTCTTTAGCCTCATTATCCAAAGCCTGAAAAATCATGCTTGACCTATTAAGAGACATATTCTATACATATGGTTGTTAGAGAGGTATGAGTGAAGCAAAAGAATATAAGTTTGGGAATTGAAAAGAAAAATACCAAACGTAAAATAAAAATAACAAAAAGAAAAGAATCAATAAGGATTCATCCTTTAATTGGGGGGGTCACATCCCAACGAACTCGAAGAAAATTTGGGGGTGTGGTCAAAATAAATCCCATAAAAAAATAAGAGTAAAAATAAAGTAAAGAGAGTGAACATTCATATGCAAATTCATCTATGATCTCTTACTTTATGAATCCTTATTCTCTTTCTTTATTAGTAGAACCCAAGGCCTCATTAGAAGCTTAATAAAGACCTATTGATCCAAGTGAACAGAGTTTTCTACATTAGTGGAGAGGGATTATGAAAAACAAGCCTATGTGATGTTTTATGGAGATCATTAGAATCATTAAATTGAATGTTGTTCATTGAGAAGCATGCATGTAGCATGAGATTAACAAAACACACCCAATTTTACTTCATGAAGAGATTAATGAAGTATAAGTTTCATGAGATTACTTGGCAAGTATTTTGAATGATTTTTGAGTTATGTGCACATGTGTAATTTGTCTGGCATGTTATTGATTGTTTAGAAGAGATTATCTTGAATGTCTCATGAAAAATGATTGTTGTTTTGCTTGATGATGATCAAAAGCTAAGTTTGAGGATATTTGATGAGCTCATAATTTAACATGCTTTAATAGCTAAATTTATATATTTTTGATCCTCAATTGAAATAATTTTATTGGATTATAATCACATTTGATTAAACATTTCACTTAATAGAGTTAGTTTGTGTTTCAAGTATCAAAGCATGTCAAAAAGGAGCTCAATATGAAAAAGGTATCACTTTGAGGCCATTTTTGGTATGTATGGAGATTGATTCATTAAAAGTGTTCAACATAGAAGTTACATCCCTTCACATTATCTATCCAACAAATTAAGAATCATATTTGGAGATCATACATGGAATTTATGGCCAAAACACTGAACCTTTTTGAGACTTTAAACCCGCTGAATATGACAAAGGCGTCACTTGTATCCATTTTTTTGCATAGATAGAGGCTTATTTTGAGTAAGTGTTAAAAATAAAATTATAGCCCTCATAATTATGTTTCCAAAAAATTAAGAATAATATAATTTTATATTGTATGAGAAATTTATGTCCATAATACTGAACACTTTTCCTGGTGAATAGTTGGGCATATGGGAAGTTGATTTTTTGGAAGTTCAATAATTTTTGTGCAAGGCTGCGATTCTAATATGTATGGAGGTGCCATTTAACCCTAAATTGGGTTATTTAAAGATTATTTGAGCTTTAAAATAGAATGGGAGTTAGGACGCAACAAAAAATAAAGACTTTTGGTAGAGGAGTTCAAGAGTAGAAAATTTGTGGTGCAATGTTTAAAGGCAGATCAACATCAAATTACATATTATTCTTCCTTGTTCTTCCTTTATTATTTTCAACATGTTTAGAATACTTGGAATTGTTTTAGGTATTGGTATGAGTAGCTAAAATTCTCTTTTTATAGGAGAGATGGTGGATCTTATGTGGATGTTATAGTGTGATTAATTAGTTATATTATTGAAAGTTTTTATTGGTTTATTTATAATGTCTTTTTCTTAATGCTTTCAATTTATAGGTCATCTATTAAATGATTTTATATTTAGGATTTGACACTCAGGAGAGGTAATCCTTGATAGGATCTAGGCAGCATAACATGAAATTCCAAATGATTTGGGAGAGCTTTTTGGTTTTGTGAAATCACTTAAAAGAATCACAGAGCTTAATACATTCTTAATCTTTCAATTTTTATAAGGATATTGAAATTTGGATATTGAGAATAGATATTTGACAAGGCACTTAAGAGAGGGAGTTGAATGAATTAGAATTCTTGATTTATAATCCAAGAGAACAATCAATATATAATGAGTGTAAAACACCATGATTGGTACATAAGTGAAATCGATCCTTTAGAGCTTCTCTATCTTGATTTCTTACCACCAAAGTCTATTTACTTATAATTCTTATTCACTTTCTTAGTTTTTGATTTTCCAAAAAAAGTTAGGCTTATTTCTACAAGAGCTAGTGATTAATTGGAATTTATAGTCCTTGTGGAGACAATAACCTTCTCCCATCATTATACTATAAAACTTGACATTGTACGCTTGTGGTTGAATTGCAGTGAAGAATTTTCATGGGCGGTATGAACAGTGGTTACTGTAGCACTAGTTTTGTAGCAGATTATTGAAAAATTTTCAAACATACATTGACCCAAATCATGATAAATCAAGTTTAATGCAAGTTCGATCATTACAATTTCTCCTTTTCAAATGATTGAGAAATCACTAAAAAGTATTTGAATTGTACTCAAGTTGATAACTCACATAAGTTCATATTCTATTTCTTTGGTTTTTCTATAATTGATGGCTGGAATTTACATATGTTAGTAGCATACTTATTTTATCAATGTAACATGTCGCCCCTGGGGAACTATCATCTTACATTCCAGAGAAGAATTATACCAGAAATCCGACAGAGTCTCCCCTGAAATGTAAAGATTTTGTACTTGTACAACATTCCTCATAATCTCATACATTCATAACTATCATGACACATAGTAACACACACCCACACATATTGTAAACCTCAATAAAATGGCAAATGGCATAACTGGACATGCACGAAAATACATCCACATACATCACATACATTCTACCACAATGATATGCCAATACAATTAAATCATACATAACTCAATATACATCATAACTAGAATCTTATCAAATTATAATTTCATATTTATTATGGGGAATTACTAGCCCCACATTCATCAAAATACACGGTGAAAGTCATCTTCTAATCCCAATCATGAGCACCAACCCCAACTAGGGCTCCATTGCTTGATCTATCAACTAAAAACCATAAATAAAAGGCATGAGTCCGAGCGAACTCAGTAGGTAGGCAAAATAGGAAACAATAGTAAATAAAGCATTGGAAAATCATTATTAAATGTAATAAACAAACAATCCATGCCATACTGAATTTCATGATAGTGAATGATAATGCAACATCATTAGATACGCATGATACACATGCCCTCATAATCCAGGCTCATATATAAAGCCTCATTATCTAATCATCCTTATAATCATAACTCATTATTGCCTTATCATCAAGGCATATTCATACTCCATAGCGTTCTATCATATCCATACATGTTTATGCCATCAAGGCACTATCACAGCCATATTATATTTGTGCCACCCAAGCACATCATCTTGCATCTATGCCATCTAGAAATTCATATCCATACCATTTTTGTGCCACCAAAGGCCATATCATGCAAACAAAGGCATATCCTTTCGGATCCATAGCATAATTACACCCCATCAAGGTTCTCTATCATGCCTCCCTGGCACATTTTATCCCATAAAAGTCACAAGTCATCAACTTACATCTTTACCATTCATTCATTCCAAAGTCCTCAAATCTCACATAATACCCTTACACATCATATAACTCAATCATGTCCATCATGATTCATGACTCATGATGGAATGCTTAGCAATGAAAGATCAAAAGCACTTCAATTATACAAATAGCCAAATGTAAATCATTCAAAGCAATTACATTGAAATACGCAATTTCATCATTCAATCCAAAATGCAATACAACCAATATTATTCTGCAAAGTCATGGGACACTCATTATCCTCATCAATCTACACTATTACACAATATAACAAACATCATTCTATACAAAATCATGGGGTATTCTCTATCCCATCAATCCACGCATTCATATAATATAATAAACCTCATTCCATATAAAGCATGGGATATTCTCTATCCCCAGCAATCCACATGTTCACACAATATAATAAACACTAGTCAATGTAAAATTATGGGATGCTCACTATCCCCAACAATCTACACATCCATAGTATAATAAACCTCATTAAAAGTATGGTTCCCGTAATCATGGGATATTCACTATCCCCATCAGTCCATACATTCACACATAAACAATAAAAGGAGCCCACCTACCTTAATGGAGAACAACTTCACAATTCTTCAAGTTCCATCATGTTCCATGAGTTAACTTCCAAGAAATGCTCAATGGCCCTACACATATAACATGCACCCTTTCAAGTCATTTAAGTAAAATTCCTAGGTGTCATAATCTGCTCATATAACTATCCATATATGGGTTCCTTTTCTAAATGCATTTTAAGTAAAATTTTCTCTCCAACATAACCTTATTGTTGCCCACTTTGTAATCCATCTTTAATCATGCATTAGGAATCTCTGCTACCCGGTTTTAATGCTTATCTAATAAAAAATTAAGGTCCTTAATCAAATCACTTAATTTCACTTTATTTCCCATAGAGACATTTCATCAAACATTCAATATACATGAATTAGATTTTTAATTTTTTTAGTAACATGTAACATGTTTCATGAATCTCGAACCACTTACAATCTATACCCAACATATTTGGCAATATAAGAACAACATAATAGAATTAATTAAACATCAAATCCATCAAACAAGCTGCCCCTCATCATCATTCATGCAATACACACCCCAACATCCAAGCATATGGACACAATATGCCTAAATTTCTAATGCCAAAACATCACATACTAGCTGCAATTATCACATTATTTATTTTTCCTATGAAATTCCCATATAAGAATTTCACCAACCACTCAGTATGCATAAGTTAATTGTCAATTTTAGCAACATGGATGAAAGGAAGTTCATTTTCAACAACCTACACTCACTATGTTAACTCAATCATCACCAAAGTAACTTGCTAATAACCCTAATTACTCTATAAATCATTTAAGATTCCATTCCCTCATGCCATTCATGAATTGGGTAGCCCACATGGAAGCATGTTGCTATGCAATTCATTAGACAGCCCTAAATATGTGCTTTTGATGCCTACTCACCCCAACATCATTGCAATTACATTTTATAATCATTTCACCTTGAAAATCAAAATCAAATCATATAACTTCTCCCAATTTTATATCCCACAAATTGCATATTATAGCCCTAAAATAAAAATTTTGAAATTGATTAGAGAGAAGCACTTACCTCTGATTCCACATGTTGATTCCTTCACAAAAATGAAGATCTAACTCAGATCTTCAATTTCCCTCCATGAATGGTAGCAAGGGAGGATGTTTCTTAAGGAAAATAGATTTTTTCTCCCTCCTTTGTATGTCCAAATAAATGGGATTTCAACTACTTGGAATGTGGGATGAATATGTGCACAAAAAGGAGAATTTTCTTAGTAAAATCATGTCAAAATGAGGCATGAATGAAAGGGAGGGCGTGAGGGAGATAAGGATGGATGAATGGGTGATGGAGCATTTAAGGGTGGCCATTCGGTGCTCCACCACCGCATCCGTTTCGGCACCACGGCGCCCAACTCACTAGATGACATTATTGCCCCCTTTTTCTTTTGTATTTTCTTTGCACTTTTGTCATTTTTCTCTCTTCCTTTTCTCATTTTTGTATCCATGATTTGTTTCCACATAAATATGATCCATATGTACATTAATTATCCCTTTTTACAATCATATTAAAATTTACAATCCATCCTTTCAATTAAATAGGGATAATGACATTTAATCTCCTGGTACATTAAACTTCATACCAAATATTTTCACAACTTAATAAATTCATATACATAGTCCTAAAATGAAGATCTAAGAAAGATTATTCTCACCTTAACACCCTGGGTGTTACAATCAATATTCTAAGTCATTGTATTGAATTCATCAAAATATGGTAATAACATTGAATGTTTCCATTTACTATTAAATATCACTAAATATCTTAAGCTTGTTCTACACTTTCATTTGAAACCAAGTCATACATACATACATACATACATACATACATATATATATATATATATATTGCAATGTGAATTCTTCCACATATACGACTTCAAAATCTTAGCAAAACTTCATTAGCTTAGATCAAGGCTTAGATAAGTTTTATTGTCATCAAAACTATACACCTAGACTCAACAATCTCTCCCTTTTTGATGATGCAAAAACTTAATAACTTGTGACAGTTAACAATCACGCTAGTGAACTAAGTGCAAACTCACCCTACCTATCTTATTCAATAACCCTTAGGAGTTTGTTTCATTCAAGCTCATATGCTTAGACATGAAAAGCTCCCCTATCTATCTTATTTAATGAAAATTTCTTGTTTTTCTAATGAGAAAGTTTATAAATTTTTCATTTTCCTCCTCTCACTACATGATATTGCACTTCCAATAACATTCTTATTTTATCACCAAAACATATATATATATCCTCATTAAAGTCCTTAAGTGACATCACTTATTTCCTTCAAACCATACTTTGCATATATATCCAATGATTTCCAAATGTATTCAAACTATCATTCAATCATTTCATTCATACGTCAAGTTATGAGAATAAAGGAATTTCATAAATCTTGAAATTATTCATGAGCATTATCATCAATTAAGCACATATTCAATTATTCGTTATATGATCATTGACATTTGATAATCTCATTTTTAACCCAGGTCATGTACAATTGTAAAACCATGACAAAGGTTATAAAAGATCTAACTAGGGATTGAATTCCTATTTGAGATCTTGAACCTCGAAGTTTCCCAAATAGGTCTAATAAATACCGTGGGACTGTAATTTTGTTCAATTTTATTCACACCCAAGCTTAAACATTTAAACCAATTTAAATGTATCAAGTGATTTTTCTATATTAATTTAAATACATTAAACATATAACCAAGCTTATAAACATTAATTAAAAGTTCAATCAATCTCATTTTCTCTGAAGTATGTGCATTAAGACAAAGATTTCAAACCTAACTTAATTAAGGATATTACCTTCTATAGATCTTAGTTTTTCAATCCATTAGATCATAGTCTGAAATCACTTATGAGTATTGACTTATATCAAAATCCATATCCAAACCAATCAACAATCAATTTAGACATTTCAAACAATATAATGAGTATTAAAAAAGTTTCATTCCACAATAATTAATGAGTACATAACTCATATCCAATCATTCTCATCAAATCAATATTGCAATTATAAGAGTTCATAACATAATCAATTTGTTAACTCTCACCCTTTTATTTAGCTTGATTTTGATGATAAATGTGATTTAATAGCCAACTTTTGATGATGAGAAAACATGTGAGTGAAAAGTTATGGTACTAACAAGTTACAATCTCAAGTGATGCAAAAATAATTAAATAGAATCAATAAACTTCACTAAGGAAGTAACTTCAAAGTGATGAAGAACATAAACAAAGTAATGTCAAGTTGAAACTCATCACATTTAAGATTTTAGAGGAAGAAAAGAATGTAAATGCTCAAAGAACATTGATTTTGAGCTTAAAAAGAGATTTCATATGCAATAGGATAATTCTAGAATCAAGTGAAACAAGTTCAGAAGGTTTGGAAGCTATTAGAAGGTATGAAAGAAAAGTCTATAGCATGAAAGAACACATCTGAAAGCTTTAAAATAAGTTTAGAGGAAGAATTTCATGCTTCAAAGGTCAAAAGGATCAATTAGAACTTAGTTCAGAGCAAGGAAGTATTTTAGAGGAAGCTTCAGAAGAAAGTCATGAGCTTTAGAGGTCTAAAGATATAGCCGTTGGAAGTAGTTGAAAATGTCAATCATTAGAAGGAGCTTCAAAACTTGGAAGATGACCTTAAGATGTTCTAAAGTGACTTGCTAGAATGCAGTTTTGCATAAGATAAAGTTTAGAAGGTCGAAAGGAGAGCTTTAGAGCTCTAGAATTTAATGTAACAATAGTAACCAACAAAGCACTTGACCTCCATAAGGTCTAAAGTTAAAATTTAGATGGTCTGAAGCATGCACACAAGGCAGATTGCATAGTGTAGAGGGATCCCAAATATGGCTAGTTGTTTCCACAACACATTATCAGAGAGACAATCCACGTCTAGACCCCCCCTTTTATGATGGATCAAATTCTGGGTTTAAAACTAAGGATGTAAAATTTCATGATAGTCACAGATTACCAATTGTGGCTTACAATAGAAAATGGCCTCAATACTAAAGTCAAATATACTATGAAGGACATTAAAGCAGTAGAACGAGATGCAAAGGCAAAGAATTGCCTCTACTATGCACTTTCTCCCTCTGAATTTAAGAAGATTTTCTCTTACAACTTTGCCAAAGAAATCTAGGATAAATTGCAGGTTGCACATGAGGGTACTAATTAAGTAAAAGAATATAAGATTAACCACCTAGTGTAGAAATACGAGTCCTTCATCATGAAGGAATTAGAGATAATTTCTAAAATATTTGAAAGATTTTAGAAGATTACAAATTAACTAAAGAATTTGGAAGAGAAATATGAAGAGCCCATGCTAGTAAAGAAAATTCTAAGATCTCTACCTAGTCACTGGATGCCTAAAGTGACTACCATCCAAGAAGTTAAGGACCTAGACAAAATGATAGTAGATGAGCTTATGAGTTCTGTAATGACTCGTGAAGTTCTAATGAGGCAAAAGTTTCCAGAGGAACCTAAAGGTAAGAAAGAAATTGCCTTAAGAGCCAAATTTAAAGATGACTACACTTAAGGATAGGCATCCACAAGTGAAGAAGAAGATGAAGGTATAGCAATGATAACAAGAAGATTCAAAACAATGTAACTCCAACGATTTCAAGAATAAAGATAAGAAGAACCAGATTCCTATTTGCTATAATTGTAACAAGCCAGGGTCTATGAGGTTTGACTAACCTGAACTAGATAAAAAGTAAGGAGAATAAAAGAAAAAGGATAATTTATACTTTGACAAGAAGAACTCTTCCAACAGCAATAATAGAAGTAGGAAGAGGTTTGAGAAGAAAAAGAAAGCCATTGTTGCATGGAAAATGTTAGAAAACATGATGAAAGAAAGTTCAAGTAAAGCTAAAGAAGAACATGAAACTAAGATCAACACACTCACCCCCAAAGAAAAGAACCTAGAAGAGCACCACATAAGCATCAGCTTCATGGCCATCCATTAAGATGAGGTAAATTTTGAACCCGAAAATCCTAACCTTGAATAAGTCCTTGAAGAATTATACTCTATCTTCTAGGCTTTGAAGGCCAAACATAAAAAGGCCAAAAAGGAGCTAGATAGAATAACTATTGAATGCTCCAAATTGGGAGAAGAAAATTTAAGCTCAAGATTATCCAAAGTAGCAATAAAGAACTTGAGCAAGTCAAGGCAGAGAATAATGCCCTTGGAAAGACCCTGACATCCATCTTTTTGAAAATTAAACTAAAGAAGAAAGGTGGAAATTCTAAAAAGAAAAAGGTTTAGAACTCTAGAAGAAAACTTAGACCCAAACAGAACTAGATTTGGATTCCCAAAGTAGTTATAAATATTGTAAATGCAACATTTGGTCCAAATGATAGATTAGTGGAACCTAAGAAGCAATGGTTACAAAACTTTTCTGTGACTAACCATCTGGACCCATTCCCAAATGGGTACCAAAGATTAAAGCTTAACCTTATCTGTGTAGGTGTGCTTGAGAGCTACAAGATGTACCATGTGGTACATTAACAGGGTAAAGGGAGCTGTTCACAAAGCTTAAAGCAAAGAATAGTGGAACAATTACCTTTTGGGATAATGGAAAAGGTAGAGTGGTTGGGATTGGTAAGGTCAGCTAACCACTATCTACTACAATTTCAAATTTTTTACTTGTAGAGGGATTGAAACATAACCTACTGAGTGTAAGTCAGTTTTGTGACAATGGTTACAAGGTTGTATTTGAATCTCAAAGTTATTCTATGTTAGATGCGTCAAACTTATTTGTAGTACTTAGAAAAAGGCACGGAAATGTATATTTAGTAGATTTATGTGATATACAAGCCAAGTGTCTTATTGTAAGTAATGACGAATCCTTGTTGTGGCATAGAATATTAGGACATGCCAAAACAAATATGATTGAAAAGATGTACAATAGAGATTTAGTTGTTAGCTTACCAAAACTGAAATTTGACAAAAATGAGTTGTGCGATGCTTGCTTGAAAGTTAAGTAAAAAAGTCATTAAAACCTCAGAAAGAAATATACACAATTAAACCACTTCAATTGCTATACATGGATCTTGTTCGACCAACAAAAACTAAGAGTCATGGAAGGAAATATTATGCATAGGTCATTGTTATTGATTTTTCTAGATTCATCTGGATAATGTTTCTTGCTTCAAATGATGAGGCTTTTTAATCCTTTGAAGTCTTTACCAAATGTATATAGAATGAACAAAGTTCTTGTATCATTGCCATAAGAAGTGATTATGGAGGAGAATTTGAGAACCAAAAGTTCATTGCTTTTTGTGAAAGCAATGACATACTTCACACATTCTTTGCACTAAGAACACCCTAACAAAATGGAGTAGCTGAGAGGAAAAGTAGATCCTTGCAAGAGATGGCAAGGACAATATTGAGTGAATATGATTTGCCTCAATGCTATTAGGCTAAAGCTATGAATACCACATGTTACACTATAAATGGAATCTATGTTAGGCCAATACTCAAAAAACTTGGTGGTGCTGTCGTGGGCACCCAAATTTAGAACCTTGCTCCAATCTAATTTTCTGTAGTAGTGTGAGTAAG
>JAYJMB010070366.1:6181-24172 GCA_036873735.1 Pouteria campechiana
TGCACAGTTTAATATTGTCATATTTTATATGCTCATGTGACACAATCAAGATAAATGACTTTGTTATATATATATATGTGTGTGTGTGTGTGTGAGAGAGAGAGAGAGAGAGAGAGTATGACAGATTAAATGAAAGGGGGATTAAATTAGCTGCCAATATAGACCAACTTGCCTTCAATGATTTGGCCATAAAACACTCCCAAGCACATGTTTAGACAGAGATCACTACGCGTGGCTCCGTTGCTGCGCTGAAGGAGCTTCTGTCGTGTCATGGCGACTGCAAAAGTCAGAATTTTGTAACAAACAGCTGCAAGGCGGCTGATTGGTTTTTGTCATTACCTGTTAGTGAGAAGCAGACAGCAGAAAACTAGTGCGTATGGGGAAGTTAGCATTGTTCAGCGTCACTGGCTTTTATGTTGGGCCTCCACATTTAGGCCAGTGGTTCTGGCCTGATGAATGCTTCAGGCTGGATACTTCCCAAATACCATGGTGTTTTCTTTGAAATACGCCAGCCTCCACTTGCTTATCAATGTCTGGATCGATGCCTTCATCATTTCACAACCTGACTTTTATCCTTTCTTGTGGGGTCTGATAAGATTGAAGCTTTGAAGAGCAAAAGCAGAGTGTTCTCTTATGCCTCTTCTTTTCTTTGTGATTCTTTGTGACATATATTCTGTTTCGAAAACTACGGGACTTGGGATTCGAAGTTTAGTAGATTCAGTTCAAATAATGGTGCTGGAACTTACACAGGAAAACTGCAGTGGGAGAGAGAATGATTTTCGAGGGGAATATACAAGAGATGGGTCCCTCGATTACCTCGGTAGACCTGCTCTCAAAGGGCGGAGTGGGGGATGGAAAGCCGGGTTGCTCTTACTAGGTAATTCATGTCAGAATTTACATATAGCTCTGCTAATTGAATGTAATTATTTCGATAATTAGTTCCTGTACAACATAAATTGCCACGGAAAAAGCTAATTCGGTCTGTTTTCAGTGGAACTGTATATCTTCTCTCTGAGCCTTACTGCAAGTAGTTTTGCCATTTCCTAACTTCTAATGTAAAATTTCCTCACCCTTTTTCACGCCTCAATGTGTGACTAGCTCTTTGATTATCATGTCTTTGCAGTATCTTTTTATTTATTTATTTTATTCCCCTTCTCCCTTTTGCATTTTTAACCAAAGCTCTTAGCATTTGAAAGTATTCAAGTTATGGAAATACACGCCAATGTTCACCAATCAGGTGGACCAAGGTCTGCGTTGAACTGATTTTCTTACCTGCTTTTGAAACAGTGAATCAAGGACTATCCATCCTTGCTTTTATGGGGATTGAGGTGAATTTGGTGCTGTTTTGCACAAGGGTACTGAAGCAAACCAATGCAGAGGCAGCAAACACCTTCAGCAAGTGGATGGGCACTGTGCATCTATGCTCTCTTGTGGGAGCCTTTCTGAGTGATTCTTACTGGGGAAGATACAAGACTTGTGTTATATTCCAAATTTTATTTGCTATTGTAAGTAGTCTTGAGCTCCTCTTTGGGAAGCGGCTTTCTCTAACTATTTCATTGGCTTATGAGGATCATTTGATGCAGCATGCATTACAGTGTCCCAATAGATAGGCAGTTGAACTTCCTGTTATTTTACTTGGTCTTCCTCTTCCATAATGCTTTTGTTTTTTTTCCAGGGATTGGTGACGCTTTCACTATCCACGTACTCATTTCTGCTCAAGCCTCATGGGTGTGGCAAAAAAGGATTTCTATGCAACTCTCCTTCATCACTAGAAGTTGCAGTTTTGTACTTCTCTATTTACCTTGTTGCCTTAGGACAGGGAGCGTCTGAGTCCCCCCTTGCGACATTTGGGTCAGATCAATTCAGTGAAGATGATGCGAATGAAAAGAATTACAAGGCGTCATTTTACAGCTACTTCTATGTGGCCATAAAGATGGGTTTGTTATTTTCAGAAACCATCTTGGTCTACATTGAAGATAGGGGGAATTGGGTGCTGGCCTTCTTGGTGTCTGCAGGTTGTGGTTCGGTTGCACTCCTTGTTCTTTTGAGTGGTTCATTAAGGTACAGGCATTTCAAGCCCTGTGGAAATCCTCTCTCTAGGTTCTGCCAAGTGATCGTTGTGGCTGTGAAGAAATCAAAGTTCAAGGTTCCTTCTGATGTAAATGAACTCTTCGAATTTGACAGAACGGAAAGCGCAGCAAATGGTGCTAGGAAAGTACTTCACAGCAATGATTACAAGTAAGCATATCTCAAATAGAGTGTTAAATGATGAGAAACGTTGCTAAATGGAATGGCAAGAAAGATTAATGCGGTTTACTTCGGTTAGTTTGATATTAGATTTCTATAATGATGACATTAGTAAATAAACATTTTATTTTCAAAATTTCAAAGAATCAGAGGATGTTCTCTGCAGTACACAAACTGGATGAATTGAGCAGCAATCAACTAAATTTTCAAAATACATAACATCTAAGTGCAAATTTCTAATATTTTATTTCAGAGCTACGTCTTCTTGTTTAGGTGTCACTCTTGTGAGAATAGCTATCATCATTCCTGTCTTATTAATATATCTTTTATAACGCACTAGTTTAGCATGTTTATAGCCTTTTATAAACTGTTCCCTTCTTCACACTACTTACAACATCATCTAAGAGAGTAAACCATCCCCATTTCCTCGTGATTTTTTGTTACATATAGGTTCCTTGATCGAGCGGCAGTCATTACCAGTACGGACAAGATTTTCTTACAATCCAGCCAAAATCACCTACACAATCCATGGCATCTTTGCTCCGTCTCACAGGTTGAGGAAGTGAAATCCATACTGCGACTGCTACCGATATGGCTATGTACCACCTTATACTCTATATTATTTGTTCAAATGACTTCTCTTTTTCTTGAACAAGGAGCAACCATGGGCACATCAGCTGCTAAGATCCACATTCCTCCCGCGAGTATGACCATCTTTGACACTGTTGGTACTTTAGCATTCATCATTTTCTATGATAAACTTATTCTTCCTTGTTATGCCATGCTGATGAAGAAAAAGCCCAAAGTGCCAACGGATCTCAAAAGGATGGGAATTGGGCTAGTTATCATCATATTAGCCAACGTGGCTGCAGGAGTTGTCGAACACTACAGACTAAAATACGCAATGAAAGGCAGCAATCAGCTTAGCTCTCTAACTATCTTTTGGCAAGTTCCTCAGTATGTTCTAATGGGACTCTCTGATGCATTCATGTATGTGGGGAAGCTGGAATTCTTCACTGCCCAGACACCAGATGGATTGAAGAGCTTAGGAGCCGGGCTAAGCATGGCTTCAGATGCTACTGGGAGCTACTTGTCTAGCTTGCTGTTGACAGTAGTGATGGAGGCCACAGCGAAAGGCAGAAGACCAGGTTGGATTCCTCCAAACTTAAATGAAGGTCATATGGACAAATTCTTCTATCTTTTAGCGGCCTTGGGAACTATCAATCTTGCAGCGTTCATGGTTTGTGCAGTGCGGTACAAGGGCGTTGCATTTGCGCAGAGCAGTGACGTCAAGGAGGGCACAGAAGGTTGAACAGAGATTTACAAACGATAATTACATGATTTGCTCATCTTATAATGTGATAGCTAGTTGCGAAATGATATCTGATTCCTAACTGTTTAATACATAATAGGTAGTTGTTCCATGATATCAATGAAACAGTAACAAATCACACTTCGAATTGAAGTCCAACCAAGAAGGCTCACTAATTAAATTTGATAGCCTTGAAGAGGCAATCACAAACAGATTATATGACAACAATGGAATTGGGTTTTCAAGCTCAATTCCACAAAAGAACCGAATCCAAGCGTAAGCTATATTGCCAATTGGCTCTCTTTCTTAGTACTTTCCATCTCTTAAATGGTTATTGGTATGGCCAATAATTGGACTCATACGACTTTCCAGTAGCATATTGGTGATGGTCGTGGGTCATTAGAAAGTAGATGCAGACGTTTCATGTCAGCTCGAGTCCAGTTCAGATCCAAGCAGATTGGACACATTATTTAAGTGGGTTACTAGACCCATTCCACCACTTTAAGAAAAAAGATTCAAAACATGGCGGAGATTTGAAGGCACTAATGAGTGGGTCCGCAGATGTTCCACAGTCTGAAATTGCCAAACCGATCATCCTTTCACCATCTTTTCCTTACCCAGAAGACCTCCACCAGCCCTACACTTAAATGCAATTGGTCAGGTCTGGGCTTCCCGTCCTCATCACTGAATCACAATCCCTTCCTGCGGCATGCCAATACCCATTTAGTTGTAATCAGGTCCGCAAATCTTAACCAACTGGGCACGACAGGGATAGGAAATCAAGGCGTTCCAGATTCAAGACAATTCAGTGAAGCATCTGCCACCATAAGCATGCATATGTTTTTATCTTCAATCAGGCTGGCCCTCGGATGAATCGCGCCAGTACATTCATTTCATCTGTATATCTAGCCCAAGACCAACCCACTAAGTTGCTTGGCTAAGATCTACAAAAGTTGGTGTAAAGGACTTCAATGTCCATCTCCCCTCACAAAGTCTGTATGTTGGGTTTCGAGATTATCTTGTGCAAATCTAAATTGGTTTTCTATTTTAATAGTTTTCCAAAATTTTTGCATAATTCGCAAGCTGTGCGCACCTTATTTTTATATCTAAACCTCTCATCAATTGAAAATTCTTGTCTTTGACATCTTTCTCCAAAGCTTCCTTCCCTTTTCTTGATCGAGTAACTAGCCCAAATTTCTTTTACATCTTTCTCCAAAGCTTCCTTCCAGTTTCTGCTCTTTTCTTGTCATTCACGTGTTTGATTGGGCCTATTTTTAACAGAGATATCTGCTAAAAGCTTGATCTGCCTGGAAATGAATTAACTACTTCGAGCATAAAAACCAAGTTATCCATCATAAAATCGACCAATCTATTTTGTTTGCAGACATTTCGACCATATAAACCAAGTTTCTACATGTTTGGTTATAGATATATTTTATGATTTTAAATTTTTTTACTGTATAATAAACTAATTTATGTTCATATATTTTAATCATCTAGATTATCTTGTGTAAGACTTCTTCTTTTCTTTTTTTCTTTATTTTCTTGAGGAAAGTTTGACGTTTTAAGTTTCATAGCCATTCATTGCAGTATTGTAACCCGTCCATCAATAGCCTGTAAATAGAAGGCTTTAAATGAGAATACGAGAGATCTAGATCACAATTTGTACTATTTCATGCCTTATCAGCCCAAACATTGAGGGACTAATTGTATAGCAGAGATTTCCTCGTGGCTTTCAAATAATGCCTCTGAATGCTTGGCAATCCCCGCAATGGATCTAGCACAAGAAGCTCAAGGTAGAACCTGACAGAAATTGATTGATGGTCCTGAATCCATCCATTGTTCAAGTGGGGCATCACACGAAGGCAGAAACTCGGATTTAATGGTCCACATGAAGGGAAAAAATGCTGCATAATTAACTTTTTGGAACGATCCAAAAAAAAAGCATGAGAATGTTAACTTGGGCCCTGGGGGTTGAAACTACGTCATTATATGTCCAGCCCAAATAGTATCGGACACAGCCACTTCTAATCTTTACGCCGAGTTAAACGGTCCAATGCCATCCCAAAACCCAATTTGTACGGTTATGGCATGGGACACAGTTCAAGGATTTGATATAAGGCTTGTAAGACATGGGTCTCTTGGAGTATTGTTCCAAATCCTTATCATTTAATATCAAGATAGGCTCCGCATTCCAAATTTGAATCTTAAAGAATACCTAGGGTACTAACATAGGACAAGAAATATAAAGGTATAATAGAAAGATAATATAGCATAAAAAAGTATAATGGAAAAGTATGGTAGGTAATTATATCAGTAGAAAATTTTTTAACATAAAATTAATTAAGAAATGATTAAAAATTATAAATAATAATAAGAGAAAATATATTTAATAAGATTGTTAGAAATAATTAAAATGTTATATCAATATCAAAAGACATGTATAAAGAAAGCTATTATATCCCCTTCTTGACCCTAAAAGGCTTGGCTCTCTTAGAGCATTGATGGTACCCTTGACATGCATTTCCGCACGTGTTTAACATTGGGGCGGTGGGCCATTTTCATTCATGGATGTCTTCAACCAACCACAAGAGCAGCACTTTCTCAACTACAAAAATTCTTTAAAAATTAGCAATGATGCTTTTCCCCTTGTTTATTTCCATCTAAAAAGTGGTATCTTATCACGTGTACTTTTAACAAAGGGCTAATTAAGCTTTTAAAAAAGAATATCACATGTACTTAGCATTGCAAGTGACACCAGCTTATGGGCACTTTTTGGCTTATCAACCATCCTCCATGGTAGGCCAACCAATATCGACATTGTGGAAGAGGGGGATTGAGGTGACTCACCGTTCCACTTGCCAACCTCTCTTTGTGGGGCCAATGGTACACCACAAACCGTGCTTTTGGGGGCTGATTTTTTTGGAGCAATGGCTGCGCCCGTCTGTGCATTACTGTATCTCCACGCTCATCATTTCACACTCACCCATTTTGTCTTTAAATATAAAATGCAAGTGACTAAAGTTCTCCTTGTGATAATTCCAGAGAGAGCATCCAATGCCAGATGCAGATGTCTAGGTTAGTTATCAATTGTCTAGGCGGTCCATTGCATCTAGCTAGCTAAACCTCCAACCCTCCGTATATCAATTAATTAAAATCGCAGCTGTTGGATGATCCAAAGCATCTGTTGGGAAGCTTGCAGGACATTCACGAGCACGGTAGAGATGGCCGAGCAGATTCCATATACCAAAGTCATGGACTTAGGGAGATAAGCTGAGGTGGGTGATGCCATCGATTCCACCAATTCCGCAGCTGGTGATTGTCCCAGCACTTGGAAGCAAATCTTGGGGTCTTTTCAGCATTCATTCAGATTTTATTTTTTTTTCATGCCAACGTGTCTGAACGAGAAGCGTTTCTCCTGCGTACTGCCTCCAAAATAAACTAACATATCTGAGCACTACGGGGATATCATCAAGTAAAAAGAAAATTGTTCAAGATTTTTTTTTTTTTTTTGGCAAGGTGCCTGCTTAAGAATTATGAAAAAGGAAAAGAAGAGAAAAAAAGAAAAAAAACAAACGAAAGAGATGAAACAATATGATTAGATAAGCGTAAGAATTAAAAATAAAATAGATATTTTTTGAATGGAAAGATAATGATTGATGGTTGAAAATATAAACAATGATAAAAAAGGAATTATTAGAGTAGGATAAAACAAATATATGTCATATCATGTAAAAGTAAATTTTAAAAATTAAAAAAAAAAGAAGTTTTCTTCTCCTTTTTTCTTATCATCAAACACAGGTTTAAATTAAATAAAAAAAGACCCTAAAAATTTCATCTTTTAAAACAAGGAATTCAAAAAGATCCGAACATGCTACTTTTTTTTTTTAAAAAAAAAAAGGAATATTATTTGAAGTATCGACTTGAAAAGTAAGCGTTCATACTTTATTTTTCATCAGATCTAAATCAAAGAAACGAGACATATAATTTCAAATTTATTTTTGATTGATGGCTTCAATTAATGCTTAAAAGTTAACGAGTGGTTCTGATTTCACATTTATATCTCGTCGGGCAGACTGAAGCTGATATGCGGCTCGGAACACCAGAAATGTTTCTTGTGTCTTCTTTTCGACGATACGTTTTATTAGACACCTAATCACACATATTCTAATTAAATTAATAAATTAACTTGTACGTAGGGTAAATGATTTTGCCCAATGATTTAAAGGGCGAAATTCCCAAACGACGACATGAATGTTGTTGCATCACAGCAGGGTCGTTCCTTGCATTGATTGCCAAAGAGAAATATGCTCTGCTGATGCTTAAACCTTGGGAGTAATGCCACTAAATCAGTGGTTAGGTGTAAGCACAACATCATGCAGTGCTGAGCACAGAACAGACAACGTCTCCAGCAACGCAATGCTCTCGCCCTCGCCCTGAGTGAGCCACAAGCCAAGTAGCTAACCAGTAAAATAATCCCACCACAAACCCAGGCGTGCCGACTGACCCCGGAAGGCTTTTGCTACTCTGGCAGTCTCCGCTGCCTCATATTCTTGCGTTGCCTAAACTTAGCCTCTTCATCAATCTAATACATCTGAGGCAGGGTAAACTGAAATGGCTATGAATATTAAAATGGATTCCAATGTCTAACATTCTATTGGTCATTGATCGGACCTTAGAATCTCTTAATAATCAACCTGGTCTCAGGGTCTTGGTTTAACCATACAGGTTATTGCCATTTGATTTCAGCTTCGTGTTGTCCATTTATGCAGATTCTAGTGCGTGTGTATGAGCTGTCGCCTTCTTAGCAGAGTACCAAATGACTGTGGTTGCTTGCGATCGCCTTTTGGTGAAAACGCATAACATAAATAAGCTGATTCTTCTTCAAGTTCGATTGGGATTGGGGAGTGGAAACCAAATGTCATCCGCTCATTGGCTGTTTATAGATGCACTGGCGGAGCGCGGGCGGTGATACGCATGGTTGCTGTCTCCATATAATTGGATTTCATGCCCCATAATCCAAACCTTTGTGAGAAATTGTGGATGAATTTGCACATTGGAACCAGATGCAAAAAGATGGCTGTCAATCTCGCCTCGTTTTAATGTTATTTGTTCACTGAACTCGTGAAGTTGGACAACTGACACTTTTTTTTCATTACAATTCGCCCTTGCTTTAGCATTCCAGCTAAAGCTTCAAGAATAAGCTTTTAACTAATGAGTATTGGATTATGAACAACTTGCGGTGGGACCCAGCGAAATGAGTGCAATCCGCAATGTACGGAGGGGCCAGGTGCGCCCGCGCATAGGGATATGCTGCTTCTCTGCCGGAGCATGAACTGTGAAGTGTCTCTCACGCAGCAGCAAACGAATTCCACTGAGGCTTGTGCGTGCAGATACACAAGGTGCTGACATTTGGCTGACGTGAAGGAGGTCCGGCTTGGAAACAAACAAAATTCTCGCAATCGAAGCCGTTGCTTTGGTGGATAAGACATGGATAGAGTTACAATGCAAACTTAAATCGTCGACCTATCAACAAGCTACTAAAGCGTAGGAGACTGTTTGCAAATATTTCGAATTTCTCAATTCCAGCTATATATATATATAATTGAATCTGTCCATGGAAATCTGTCTTGGATCATTGAATCAACCACCACAGATTTGCCACCGTAATCTGATCCTGTAAAAATCACAGGTTATGATATTTATCAATTTTATCATGGTCTTACTCTCTTTTTTTAATTATAACCAGTGATCTTCATCATCGATCTTATATTTCCTATAAAAAATCTATTTATTTCAGTTTTCTTATTTTATGGTTAATTTCATAATGGCGTCATGCACCCTTCCGTGCAAGCACACCTTGCTGTGCTTTGGCAATCAAGAAAATTTTTTATTGATTTAGGGCCTGCTCTGATAAGACCTTTTTTTTAAGGTTCATTAATTTACAAATTCAAAAGCTACTTCAGAAGTGGACAATTCAGTGTATTTCAGTAAAATTCCTCAAAAGAATGCTCTGTAGGAAACAGCTTTCCAAAATATCATTTCTTGACAAGTTATAGCAAACACAACGTTGATTCGCCTTGATATTTCATACTCTTTATAATATAAAGATGGAAGTGGGCGTCGTCGTCCAAAAAGACAGAAACTTCTCTACGTAATTTTCGTGCAATGATGATAGTATTTCTTTTAAAATTTTCCTTTTATACATCCTCCATTCCCACGTTAGTGACAAATGGTGGGCCGCATGCAGCTCAAAGGCAGCTTACTTGTTGTGACACGTCCCAGAGTCGGGAAACGTTTCAATAGCCTGGTGCTAGCATGGTATACAAGTCAAATATAGCACCACCACGTGGCTCCAAACCACTGACCCTTGTATTGACTAGCCCTTGCTTTCTCATTCCTGCAATGCTGCCGAATTTCCCATTTGGCTTTTCTTCGGTAGGTGCCGCACTAGCTTAAGCAATTGGTATTGCCTGCTTCTCGCTCTCATTGGTCCACGCCATCAAAAAAACCACCCTAAGGTGGACCAATCACCTTCTTTTCTTTCTATTATCGTCCACGTATCTACCTCCATCAAATTCAAGGGGCCATGAAAGATTCGTCTGCTGAGGTATCCTTGCCAATGCCTGCCTTGTTTCACCCCCGCAAGTGTTACACGTTATGAATATATGCACAGCTACGGCTAATGTTAATTTCACACGGCTTCTCCCTCCACCTGATACACATGAGTTCCGTATCAGCCAGCATGACACCCGTACACACAGCGGCTCCTTGGTTGCCACGCAAGTGTTGATATGCTAAAATATGGGACTGATTCAACGACTTCAGCTTCTTGATTTTGAGGAGTAAAATGGACTTTTAATTCCAGAAAAGATGTATAATGGAGATTATTAAAATGTATACCCCTGTTTTAAAAACCGGACTAGACCGGCCGGTCAGATAAGCATCCGATCATTTGACCGGGCTGGTCTAGCCTGGTTCACGATTCAATGGTGAGAAGTTTTTTATTTGAATATTATTAGTAAAATAAAATAATAAATTAAAATAAAATATTATTATACAAAATATCTATATATTTAGATTAAGATCTATGATTTAGATTTTTTAAAATTATATTATATTATTTTTCTCCAAAAAAAACTAGTTCAACCAATTGAGCTAGCCGATCGGACCGTAAACCGAACGCCTAACCGGTTCAATAACCGGCCCGGGTTTGAAAAAATTGATATATACGCTTACGCTTTCCTAGGTGTATGTGTATATATTTACTACAAGTGTGGAAAGGTGCATACTACTATAGTCCATTTTCTAATCTTGCGAAAATAAAAGGCTTACAGTTTCTTCTCTTTACACAACCAACATTATTACACACCAATAACAATGTTTTCAATTCAATCACGTCTTGGGCTACTTGTCAGTTGCCACAGCTCCATCTACATTGCCGGATTGACTCACCTGCCGCAGCCCTATCCACATAGCCGGATTGACTCGCCTGCCAAAACTCTTATCTACATAGCCGGATTGACTAACCAGCCACAACTCTATATATCTATCTACGCGGCCTGATTGACTTGCCACCTTTAAATTATGGATTTATAGCAAGCATGCGAACAGAAGAAAATCCTTTACGTTTAAAGAGGTTTTTAAAGGCCATGGACAGCTTAATTAATCTATGATCACATCTCCTGCTCCCTTTTTCTCTGGTGCATGCCACAAATGTGCCGCAAGCAGTCACAGGCAGGTTGTATTTTTCAATTACAAGATTTGTTTTAGTTATACAATGTTTTAATAATTTTTATGTTAAATATTCTGAGGTATAATTTTTTTAATGATAAAGTCGATTTGTTTATATAAGAAAATGTACAACCAGTTTATAGAAATTGTGGGGAATGCGTTTATTCAGTTCATCATTACCAAATCAATGCAAGGTCTAGAATGACTCGATGAAGTCTTTCAACCATGACCAAGGCATGTGGTTGCTAACATAAGCAATCTTAATTTGGTGAATTTCATGTGCTTGGGTGTTTTATTTATTTATTTATTTTCATTTTTCCCCTCAAAAGTCCAAGGGCAGTGCTGAGAAATTAATAATTAATGTTCTTTCAGTCTATATTTATTCACGCTTGGAAGATCTCAACCTAAATTAATGGCCGGAGATATTGATCGCAGGAATAAGAAAAGAGTTAAATAACCAAAGACCAAAGAACTTTAGACAGGAATCCTCGAAGCATCTCAGCAGCAACGGTTTGGATCCTTCGAAACTTCGGGGCGCTGCCGATGCATCAGCCAACTTCGAGCCGAATTAATCACTTTACACCAGCCACTAGTAATTGGATATCCATCCCTTGTAACCTGTCACATCAAAAAGGACCCAACACAACCCCTCCTAGTAAAAATACATTCATGTCATTCTAGCCATCCTTTCTACCTTCACTGACAGAGATGCGGCAACCATTTTGATTTGGATATTTCCGTAAAACAGTAGCATGTCGTCTGCCAAACGTTAGAGCGTTAGATTCTCGTACAAATGCAAGTAGCATACATCTGCACGTGTGCACCACATATAGTTTTCTTTGTTTTTACTCATTTGATTACATGATTTTTTTAATCAAAAATAAATCACATTAAAGCATTTTGTACAGCGAAATTAATCTAAGACGTAATATGTCCCTTGCATGAGTTGAGATCCCAGGCTAGAAATGCTTCCTTCTTTACCTCCCAAGTGCACGGGTAATTCCTCTTTTACATTTCCATTTAAAAAGGATTACGTTACATCCCGAGCCTGCTTTCTTTTTCTCCGCAACATTACCATTCCAGGCAAATTAAAGCATCACTATACAGTCAAATTACACTATTGTTGCGTGTCTCTGTCTGCTGCTTGTGAGTCTTATTAGTATAAATGGTGTGACTTTGCATTATTTTAATTCTGACAGGAGGGATGATTGAACTAAACAACCTAATATTAAATGCGGAACAAGAAAGAATGTTCTCGTGTTGTTATGACAGATGAAAGGTTGCATTTTCACTTTTGGATGAATCTTGTACAAGTCATGCATCTCCTCCTGCCTGACCCCAAGTTAAAAAGGCAGCCATGAATGTTCAAGATATCAGCAAAATGAAGAAGAAGGGGCACATCCACGTATAGTCATTGATTAATGTGCACGAATTGAAGACATTAGCCAACCTTCTGATGTGGCCTACCTGACGTATGATCTAATTTTCTTGCAACGCTGGCCTAGTTCGAGATATTTGTATTTGGGTTTGCCCCTATGGAGCACGCAAAGAAGAACACGCCATGGACTGATGGCATTGTTGGGGATCCACTTGCAAGACTTGTCATGCTTGCCCAGAAAAATAATCCACTGCGCAGTAGTACGAATTGAGGCAACATAGGTTTTCATATGTAGCAGAAAATTGCTTGAATTTGAATTGTCCTTTTTGGTTCAGATATTATTTGTGATATTTCCAACTTGTGTGATAACAAATAAATGGTCAATAAATATTGTCAACAATTTTTTAATCTGTATTTTTCCTTTGAAAATCTGTTGCCACCATAATCTCGAAGTAATCAATGGATTGGAATGCTGGTGCCAACAGCCTATGACGGCATCTTCCATTGGTGGGTTATGTCTACCTTAGATATTAATTGTTTTGCTAAAATTTTTTATATAATCATAATTTACTTAACTTATATAGGCCACAAAATTTATTTCATTTAAGAGCGAATATATAATTAACCATTTGAAATGCTTTGTGTGTGTGACCAACTTAAGTATTCAATTAAGATTTCCTTTTAATTTTAGCTTAAAAGGTCGTGAGAAGCATGATGAATGGATTACATTTATTTTATATATCATCTTGTGCCCCAGCCAAATCATTTGCATAAAAATTTTCATGAAAATAGTAACAGTGGGATCATTTTCAAAGGAAAAAAAAAAAAAAAAAACCAACACGCATAGATATAGTACAAAGATTTCATTCAATATATGGCTTGCCTACCTATTGACCATGATGCCTTTCCTGCACCTGATTCTAAATTGTAATCTGCCTCTTCAACGGGACATCCCTGTTCAATGATAAAAATACTACAAAAAGGGAGCACTGTTATCTCTTTCTTTCTTGAGCGGGGGAATCCGTTCTGAAATCCCCTTATACTACTTCTCATCTATCCTTTTGGTTATTGGCACTAGTGTCCGTCTCCTAAGCCATCGTAGTCAGGATTCGAGTCAATCACACGGTGGCGAGCTCATAAGTAACTAATAAACCTTTTCCATTAACTTTCACAGTAATTACATGCATTTACAGCCATACTCACAAGACCCACCATATATAGCCTTTCAGTCTTCTTCAAGAAGATGGCACAAGTTCGAATTCTGTGATTATTGCAGCACATCCCTACATTATATCTAGTTACAACATGGCATCTATCAATTTGGGTACCGTAAAGAATGTTAACTAAAGGACAGCATTTATGTCACCTTAGTCTTCCTTCTTTACAATCTTTTGAGGGTGCGCTCTGTACACAACAAAATCAACGGAAAATCCAAAGTGAGCAATGGGCACAGAACCTGAGCGATCATGCACGTGGCTGACACAATTAAAAATGACTCTGACCAGCACACGTTAGTGTGTCATTCCAATCCAAGTTGCCCATGCTCTCTAAGCAACCCAAGCCCAAATCGTCAATGCCAAATCCCTGATAATCCAGTAACCATGTACAGTTCTCTTCCCACGACGACCCGACGATGTTGCTGTAGTCGTTTTCCCTGATCGAAAACTTCGAAGAGTCTCTGATGGGGGAGAGATCCCCATCCCACAGGCAATTCATCAGTGGGTCTTCATTGCTGTTGTAGTCCGAACATGGCAGCGAGCTGTTTGACGAATTCTCTTGTGGGCTCGAATTCTCCGCCTTGGCATTGCGGCCGTCAGTCCTTTTCTCTAGTTGCTGATCTTTGGATTGCGGATCGGCCGCAAAGGGTGGAGAATTTTGGGCAGCTTGTTTGTTGAGTGGCTCATGTGTCACAGGATCGATTCCCATCTTAATGAGCTTTTTCTTTATGTGGGTGTTCCAATGGTTCTTTATCTCATTGTCAGTTCTTCCAGGCAATCTTGCTGCTATCTTCGACCATCTGCAACACACCCACATGATACATGTTATTAATTCATTAGTAAACACAGAAACTTCAGAGAAGCGTTTTGGTGGATAGTCAAATCGTATTTGGTGGAGCGTCCAAGGCTATCCTAATCACTTTGTGAAATGCAAACCCCATCAAAGGGATTTCATTAAAAACAAAAGAGTTCTTACCATTCTGGCTGAGAGAGCAAAAAAGAACATAGATGTTGATATGATGTACTCAATGCAAGGAACCCGTACAATTCCTCACTTGATACAATCCATTCCAGTAATCTTGTCCTGCTCCCTGGCTCAAAAATCAAGATCGACCGCATATGGCGGCCCCGAAATTATACGTCTGAGTATTAACACATAGCCAAGTTGTTATTTATACCACCAAACATGTGATCAATAGGCCTGATTTTATGCTATGTTGCAAAACATAGCCTTCGTGCATACATGTACAAATCACATGTGAATTAAATCCTGAGATCGAGGGCTTGATGGTGCCAAATGTTGAGTCCTGTATTCATGATGGTTTAGAAGAGGAAGAGAGGGGGAGAAAGGAACCTATTTCCTAAGCGAGCATGGAGGTCGATAACCAGCTGCTCCTCGGCATCAGTCAAGAGACCCCTTTTGAGATCAGGCCTGAGGTAGTTTGTCCACCTCAGCCTGCAGCTCTTGCCACAGCGTAAGAGGCCTGCCAGCTTGGGAACAGCTCGCCAGCAGCACTGGCCATTGGTGAGGATGAAATTGATGAGCTTCTTGTCTTCCTCGGCAGTCCATGGCCCCTTCTTCACGCCTAGCTTGTCACAGCAAGGTTGTCTGCCCATCACTAGCACCACAACTACAAAGTAACCCACAAACTCCCCACACCCACCTTTAAATAAGAGCCCAGCACCCCACAAATGCCGGGGCCATCATCGTCTGATGAAAGGTGCAGCTGAACTAAATCAGCTGTCCTGGTGTCGTTTGCTTCTCATGATTGTGATTGCAACTTGATGGGGGACCGAAGACATTTCTACCTCTTAAGGTTCCATCCCATTTCGACCTTTTTTACCACACTTCTCTCCCAAATTGCTATCCTACTCAACCATTCCATCATCCATTTCGTCATCATCTCACCTTACCGTATGTTAATATCTTTAAATATATATCCAATACTATCCTTAATTTATTAATGATTTATATGCGTGGACGTATAAAGAAGATATATAGCACCAAAAGTGCCCTGTCTTGGACATACAAAAAGCTTATCGAGTATGGACAGCTGGAAGATACGTTGAAGTGCCGAGCAATACATCCTCCTTCTCTCGTGCTGCCTGTTGGCTTTGTGGATTGGAATCAGGAGTATATGGAATTTTTCTTTTTAACTTTTTTGGTTCCCCACTAAATACTGCCCAATCAGTTCACACCCAAGATGAAATACTATGACTTAAATATTGGGCCATTTGCGTTTATGCTAGTAAGGTCAATAAAATTTCACATATGATTTTATCTTATATCGGGGTAGAAATAAAAAATTTTAAAATTTTGTAAATCATGTTACTAAATAGAATTTGGCATCCCACGAGGGATATGAATATATAAAATGATTTGAGTTTATAACAGGATAGAAATGAAAATTTTGTAAATTATGCCAAGGACATTTTCACCAGCAACCACTTTAAAATGAGTTTTGTCTCGTTTAGTTTTAAATTTGAATGATGCATTAAGAAGGACGATTGTTGATTAACAAGATTACTTGCTATCGTTGCGGGAAAGTAATCATATCTCTAACACGTAACTGTGGTTAAGTAAGCAAGGTGAACCCATTTTTTAAGTAGCCTCCAAACAGCCGCTAATAGAAAACACCCTTCTTATAGAAGTGGTATTAATTCCATTTCTTGGGTTTGTGGTTGCATATGCCACCTGAGGTGTGAATCGAATCTACAGTAGACATCAAACACGGATCAAATTCTATTTCTTAATAAGTCAGCGCACATAAATTAGAGTTGTCACAATATTTAGGTTCAGCCAAAAAACACAAAGAAAAAGAAATTGCATTTTTACATCAATGGTCCATTAGTTCTTAACTTTCCTGTCATTGCAACCAAGCCTTGCCTCGAAATTCTTCATAAGTCAGCTGACTTAGCCCTGTTTCAAGCCAACCAACCGAGATTAAGAATGATGTAATTCACCCGTGATCTGGACATGCTCTACGGGATCAATGGTCCTAATAATTTGTACAACACCCACGATTCCTTCAAACCAATTGGATCAAAAATGCATCTATTGGGTTTATATGTTTAGGATCCATTGGAATCTAATCCATAAGAAAATGCTTACGATTCCTTCTGAACTAGTTTGATAAAAAATGCATGCATCTAGTTTAGTTTATATGGTTAAATAGTATTTATCTGAACCTAATTCATAAGATATGCTGCAGCCATGCTAACCTGCTCTAATATACATCATGTTAGGTTAAATGTTCCATCATGTTAAATTATTATGCTTGGGTTGATTTGGTGTGCAATCGGTCAGCGCGTTACGCTTCAGTTTAACAAATTGAATGAACACTTAAACAATTCAAAATTTTGCTGATAAATTGTTTCTTATGCATGAGCCGTTTCAATAGAAAGCATGTTAATTTCCCACAGATATCGACGTTAGTAGTTGGCACAGCTTAGTAAGTGGACAACAGAGATGACCCACAATCAGCATGCTACTAAGCCTATTCGTTGCTTCATTGAAAAATTTAGCAGAAGAATGTCATCAAACCAGTCATATGAATTTAATCCTTTCTCATATAGATATGCATACGTGTATTAATTATACACACTTGGGCGGGTAGGAGTCGGTTCCAGAATTGGACAAAAAAAGGATTGGAAAAGATGAGAAAAAGGAAATAAATAATGCAATGAAAATAAAATAAATATGCTTTTTAGATTAAAAAAATAAAGGATAGTGTTTGAAGATATTGATAATAACGATAGAAAAAATAAAATCTTTAGGACAAGTAAATATCATGTAAATTGAATCAATTGGAAAGAGGAGGACAATTAATTTCTACCCTAGTGTGTTTCATTTCATGATGAGGAGCTTGTTTGAAGGCCACCACACAACAGGTGGGCGGTACTGGTACTGGCTGCTTAGAACTGCCGAAAAATTTCGGACAAATAATAACTGGACCATCCAATTTTGGTTGATGTGAGAATTCAGCCGTCCCAAGCAAATATTTGTCACAGACATGGGTCAAATTGCATTGGCAACGTAGCTTACACTTGACTTCCATGAGTAAAAAGGTTGCTTCCTTTTTCAGTTGTATGCTTATATATAT
>JAYJMB010070377.1:0-24166 GCA_036873735.1 Pouteria campechiana
GTGCTTTTCTATTAGAAGAGTAACTCAGGAAAATAGAGTCATCACTTTTTGGATCATACTTCCTAAGATATTTTTTCATTTTTCAGCACATAACATGTACAACCAAAGGTATGAAAATAAGAGATATTTGGTTTTCTTCATTTCCAAAGCTTGTATGGAGTTTTCTTCAAAATTGCTCTAATGTTAACTCTATTTAACACATGGCAAGCTATAATAATATCCTCCCCCCAAAATCTATTGGATAATTTACTCTCATTCAACATAGTTCTTGCAATTTCTTGAATTCTCCTATTTTTTCTTTTTACAACTCCATTTTGTTGTGGCATTCTAGGAACTGAGAAGCTATGATGAATTCCTTTATCTTCATAAAAGTCTACAAATTTCTTTTTTCAAATTCACCACCATTGTCACTTCTTATTGATACAAATGATAATTGCTTCTTATTTTGGACAAACTTTGAGAAGGTGGAAAACATAAGGAAAGCCTCATCTTTGCTTGCCAACAAGATCACTGATGCGAATCTAGAGTAGTCATCTATAATGAAATACGCTTGCCACCAAGACTCAAGATGTCGGATGACCCAAACAAATCCATGTGTAATAGCTCTAAAGATCTAAATGTGGACACTTCATTCTTAGGTGAAAATGATATTTTGGTCTATTTACGCATTTGACAAGCTTTGCACATCTGATCCTTATCAGTCATAGTTCAGCTTTAGCAGACCATTTACCAAGTTTTACTTCCATAAGGACTTAAACTTTTACATATTTATATGTGTCAGTGTCTTGTGCCACAACCATGGGTTATCATTGATTGCAATTAGGCACTTTCTTATGATTTCATCTAGATGAACCAAATTGATATTTTCACGCCTTTTTTCACTAAACACAAGATCATCATTTGCATCAAATACGTTACATATGAATGATTCAACATAACTTTAAGACCTCTATCACATAATTGGATAATACTCAGTAAGTTATGCTTATGCCCATTGACACATAAGATATCTTTGATGGCATTAAGCAAACCATAAATTTAACCTTTACCCTTAATGAATCCATTATCATTATTACAAAAAGAAATTGTGCCTCCATTGACTGGATTCAATTTTTTGAAGAGATCTTCGTTTCTAGTCATGTGCCTTGAACATCTGTTGTCCATAGACCAGATGTTCCTTGTGGTGGATTTAAAGCTTACTTGAAATCATAATGACAAACGTACTTTTCACCTCTTTAGTTCCTAAGTAGTGTGTCCATTTTTGTTAGTGGATTTGTGTATTATATAGGGCTATGCACTTTCATTGGGTTTTCCTTTCAATCTTACACCTTTTCTCTGCATTTTCCTAGCATGGCAATCATATAACTAATGTCCCACTTTGTTTTAGAAACGATAATTGTTGATGGTTTTGTTTGGTGCATTATAAGCCTTTGGTTTCTAACCTACAAGTGTCATGTGAATCTTCTAATATAGGAACAATTATCTCTTTTTTTAGTGAGGTTCATTCCCTTGGTCCATCCACTGAACTTTCTTATTTCTAGTGGCTCATCACCATTGATTTCTTCACCTCCAAGTCCCTTTTTGCTATTTTGTTTAGTTATCCATAGGAACTTTGTGATTATTTCTCCAAGATTAGAGAATTTATTTAACATATTATTCAATGTTTCTATTTCTTTCTTCAAAGTTCAACCTTTTTGTTGAGACAAATTTCTTTCTACCAATATGGCATTCACTTTCATAGTAGCATCAAAGTGTCTCTTTTTCCAAATAATTTTTTGTCCAAGGGATTTAAACTCATTTAAGAGGGAGTCATATGATTTTTGTAATCCTTCAAGTGCATTATAACTACTATAGTCTTTGGGGGAGCTTAAGGAAATGAAACTATAAAAATGATAGGAATTCATGTTGCTACTACTCTTTTTTATTCTTCTTTGGTGGAGATGTAGGATGATGACACATTCTCTAGATGAGCCATGCCATAAATTCTTACCAAATTCCCAACTTCCTTGTCTTCCTTATTACTTGAGCAAATGCGCGAGGTATCTTTATCATTTCTTAACATCCCTCTAGCTTGATTTCTTGAAGGTCTTCCAAAATTTTTTCCCTTTCTAACTTTTCTCTCCTTTCTTCATTATCAGTGTGGTCCACTCTTTCTTCCTTTGGAGACACAACAATCATTTGTCAAATGCCTCCATATTAGAAACATTATGGCAAATTTCTTCTTCTTTCTCTTTTCTTTTTCATCAATTTGAGGTTATCTTCTTGAATTGGTAGTCTGTTACTTCTTGCAAACTTTCTGAACTTGTTTGCCAACATTGCTACCTCATCTTCAATTTGTTCGTTTAACTCACTACTGCTTTCTTTTGTGGCCTTGAGAGCCATTTTTTTCTTTGTTTAACAGGTGACACTCTCTTAGTTTTGATTAACTCATATGAAATTAATGAGCTGATTATGTCATCCACCTTGAGCACATTCAAATATTTAGCTTATTCCATTATATTTATTATTTGATTCCAAGATTTAGAGAGTACTCTTAGAATCTTCATAACTTATTCCAAGTTGGAGATTTCTCTCTTTAGACCTTTGAGAGCATTAGTTATTTTAGAGAACCTAGCATACATTTCTTAAATACTCTCACCTTCTTTCATCCTAAAATTTTCTTTCTCTCTTATAAGGATGTTCCTCCTAGTTCCCTTGACTTGGGAGGAGCCTTTATAAATTGATACTAGTCTATCCCAAATATCCTTGGCAATGGTACATGCTGAGACTCTATCAAACTCAGTTGTTGATAAGGCACAAAATAGGGAGTTCATTGCCCTTGCATTATTTTGGGCATTAGTAGTATCTATTGGTCCCAAAGCTTAGGCAAATACCAAAGAGGGGAGGGGTGAATTGCACACTTAAAATTTTGTTAAACCCCTTTAGGATCGAATGTCCCTCTAGCAATCAATCAAATCACTCAATCAATGCATAAATAAATAAGACATAGGAATTTTTATAGTGGTTTAAAATAACACTCTACTCCATTCCTCCAAGAACACTCTTCTTTTAGTGTTTTGGGTTCCATTATCTCCAATAGCAAAAATATAGTCAGTGCACCCTACACTCTTCTGGACGCCAACTCTAGGGGGCACAACTATAATGCTCCCAACACTCTTCTAGTTTCCAGCTCTAGGAGGCATAAACATAGTGCTCCTAGCACTCTTCTAGATTCCAGCCCTAGGGGGCATAAACATAGTGTTCCCAGCACTCTTCTAGATTCTAGTTTTAGAGGACGTAATCATAGTACTCCCAGTATTCTTCTAGATTCCAGCTATAGTGGGCATAGATAAATAGCTCTTGTCTACACTCAAACAATCACAGCTCTTCTTGGGTCTAGACTCAACCACTAGCTCAAGGGATTTATAATGAATGAATATCAAAAGTTAAAGCACTTAAATAGAAACTTCTCAATAAGCTTAGGGGAAGATTTCAGAAGATTAAATGTAGAAGTAAATGATCCTCCCAAAAGGTGGTTGGGAGCCTTGAAAGAAAGTTGAGGAAGGTTTGAATGCAAGGCTCACGACTCTTGAAAGATGCAGAAGAGTTTGGCTCCGTTTAGTAAACGCTCTTAAGAGGGGAATAAATATTTTTCTCGATTGTTCTAATTTTTTTCTTGATCTAATGATGCCGCATTTATAACTGCTTTCAATTCTAGTCATTAGTGGTAGGTGATAGAAGACCATTCTGATTGACACATTTGAATTCTTTATCTTCTGCTTAATCCTTATTTACTGGAATGCCTATAATGCCAACCTTAGAAAAGATAATTTCTTGATTCTTAGGAAGTATCCATTAAAGAATTTCTATAATGGCTGATTCTTTCATCAATATGAAAAGAGCCTCATTAATGTTGGACAAAGACCAACAATTCATTTTGTCCATTGCTCATCTTCACTTATGACAGACAAAGTATCTGTACAGCTGTCCATTAGACAAAGTCCCTTCATCTTCTAGTTTATTTATGGTAAACAGAAAATGAGTCCTGTTAGCATGGATAAGTTGTCTTTCTAGCATTTTGTCTATTGGTTTGTCCATTGCAAGTAATAGATGAATCACGGAGGCATGGACGAATCATCTTTCTAGCTCTTTATCTGTTGGAATGTCTATTGAAAGTAACAGACAAATTAGAGAGGCATAGATGAATTATCTTTTTAGGAGTTTGTCTATTGGATTGTCTGTTGTAAGTAACAGATGAATTGTAAGAGGCGTAGATAAATTATTTTTTTAGCAGTTCATCTTTGGGACTGTCTATTATAAGTAACAGACAAATTGTAGATGTGCAAATGAATTATCCTTTCATCAGTTCTTCTATTGATTTATCAATTGGAAGTAATAGATAAATTATAGAGGGGTAGATGAATTCCATAGCTTCACATCTATCTGTTTTTAACAGGAAATCATTATCTTGGTGAGCTATTCGACTGTGGCTCACTTATGACATACAATGTCTATTATATGCTCATTGCTTTGCACTCGTCAGAGATAATCTTTACTTTGACAGATGAATTATGACTTGGTTGATTCCTTTTCATTTGAGCTTTGACCATAGTGGTACTTCATCTCTTGCTTCTGCACTCGCCCAAGCTATTTGTCTTTTTAATCAGACAGATTGATGCCATGAAATATCTTCTCTATGTTCATTTGCTCGTGAGGCCTCCAACTTGATTTTGCATGTTAAATGCTTGGTAATAATCATTAGTACATAATTTTTAATTAAGTTTTATTTGTCATTGAAACCATGCATTTATACTAACATTCTCCTCCTTTTTGTTGATGACAAAACTTGATTAAAAATTATCTCATAAAATATAATCTCCAGCTGAATGTATGTAGTCCGATGAAAATATTCTACAATGTTTAATCATTCCTCAAGTTTCCATTATCTCCCTTGATTAGTTTATGTGTACTCTCCCCCTGATTAATTAAATATTATGCATTTTTGTATTTTCCTTGAGATAATTTTGTAGATTCTTTCTCCCCATTTTTGTCATAATAAAAAAGAAATGTAGTAACACACAGAAAGAAGTAGCTTGAAAACAATGAAACCATTTTATTTCATTTTAGTACAAATAAAGCTACAAACATAGATAAAAATAACTCATCCTGCATTTTAAGTGAAGAGAGGTTGTGTGTGAGACCATGGACAAGAAGAAGGGGGTGGAGAACTTTGTATCATAGTGAGTGATATAAAGTTTCAAAGAGGGTAAGAGGGGAAGGAGATGATTAATGAGGCGCTTAAAGCCTCCTTTCCCCTCTCTTTAAGAGCCCCAACCGATAATAAAGTTAGATCAAAGAGCAAAGTGGCTAAGATATAAATCATGTTCTTAAGAGCCACATCTTGAAGAGAAATACTTCCGACTAGATAGGTGAACTGGAATATTATAATGAACAGAAGTAATATCGTCCCACCAAGAAAAGTGAAGGGACATCCTTTGGTTCTTCAATTTCCATCACTCATTCATCTTGCTTTTATATCTTCTTCCTAAATACTCTTCTCTAAGTTCCTTCATTGTTGTGGTGCAGAGAAGCAATGCTAATCATCAGTTAAAATAGACTTGATGTGAGGGCAATACTAGGTAGTTGATATGATATTTAAAAAAGGAATAACTTGTGTGAAAAATAGATTTTGATGTGATATGAATAGTTATAAATTGATTCTAGCAAGAAAATACAATGTACTTGACCTCAAAAACCATGATCCAAATGAAGTGGGAATCAAACGGTGTGTAGAAGTAGCTTATTTCGTCTGACATGAAGTCAAGCCTCATTTAAGTCAGATAAAAAATGGTGCAACTTTGAGCATAGAAACATCAATGATTTCATTCTCATTTGTGCACATTAGTCATCCATAATTCTCCTCTAATGTTGCTGGAAGTTTCTAAAGGTAGTGGCCTCGTAAAGGTATCAGCAAGTTGAGCATGTGTAGGCACATATTTTAAGCATATATCATCTTTTTCTATATGATCTTTAATAAAGTGGTGCCTAATTTCTATATGCTTGGTTCTTTAATGTACAACAAGGTTCTTTGTCAAGCATATGGCATTGGTATTGTCACACTTAATAGGTATGTTTCTATAATTTAGTCCATAATCAAAAATTTGTTGATTCATCCGTAGCAATTGAGTACAACAACTTTCAGTTGTTATATATTCAGCTTCTGCTATGGAGAGAGCAATACTAGTTTTTTTCCTAGCGAACCATGATACTAACTATTTCCTAGAAAATGATAGGTTCCAATAGTACTTCTTCTATCAACTTTGTATCCCCTAATGTTAGCATCTGATTATCTAATTAATTTAAAATTAGTTCCCTTAGGATAATAGAGTCCTAGATTTGGTGTGTTAACTAAATATTTATAAATTTATTTCATTACAATAAGATGAGACTTTCTAGGACTGGACTGAAATCTAGCACATAAGCATAAGCCAAAGAGAATGTCTAGTCTAAATGCAATAAGGTAAATAAGATATCCAATCATACTTCGATATAGTTTTTAATCTACAAGTTTACCCTTTTTGCCCTTATCAAGTCTCGCTGTTGTGCTATTGGAGTGCTTACTGCTTTAATTTCTTTCATTTTGAACTTCTTCAGCATTTCTCTAGCATATTTGGATTGGTAAATGTACTTTCTATCATCTCTTTGCTTGATTTATAATCCAAGGAAGTAGTTCAATTCTCCCATCATACTCATTTTGAATTCAGCCTACATGATCTTTGAGAAGTCTTGATAGAGATCCTCATTAGTAGCACTAAATATAATATCATCCATATAAATTTGAACTATTGATATCAATGCTAGTATTTTTGATGAACAAGATAGTATTAATCTTTCCTCTTATAAATTGATTTTCACTTAAGAATTTTCTCAACCTTTCATACCATACTCTTGGAGCTTGTCTCAAACCATATAATGCCTTGGTGAGATTATAGACATGATCAGGTTGATCATCACTTTTGAAACCAGGGGGTTGCTTTACATAGACTTCCTAACTTAGATATCAATTTAGAAATGCACTCTTTACCATCCATCTATAATAATTTTAATTTCTTATAGGATACAAAAGCAAGTAACATTCTAATGGTTTTTAATCTTGCTATAGGGGCATATGATTCTTCAAAGTCAATTCCTTCTTCTTAGGAATACCCCTTAGTAACTAACCTTGCTTTTTTTCTTACAACCAATCTACTTTCATCTGCCTTATTTCTGCATACCCATCTAGTTTCAATTACATCAATGTTCTTTAGTTTTGAAACTAATTCCTATACTTTGTTTATTTCAAATTTGCATTGCAATGATCCAATTTTCATCACTTAGGGCTTGATCAATGCAAGTGGGCTCAATTATGGAGATGAAAGCATAATGACCATAAATATTTTGCATAGACCTTATTTTAACACCATCAAAAACATCACCTATAATTTATTTTCTAGAATGGGCACTAATAAATCTCAAATCAGTGGGAGGTTAATAGGGGAATTACCTGTACTTATCTCCTCCCCATTGTCTGAATTTTGTATATCTTCATATTTTGTGGCATCTTCTTGATCTTTCCATTTGATCTTCTTCATATTAGTTACAGCTTCGTCTATATCACTATCACACTACATTCTCGGAGTTACATTTGCTTCATCAAATTTAACATGTATAGACTCTTCTACAACTTGTGTTCTCTTAATATATACCCTAAATGCCTTACTGTTAGAAGAGTAACTCAGGAAGATAGGTTCATCACTTTTTAGATTAAACTTTGTAAGATTATCCTTCCCATTGTTCAGCACATAGCATGAGCATCCAAAGGAATGAAAATATGAGATATTGGTTTCCTTCATTTCCAAAGCTCATATGGGGTTTCTTTAAGATTGCTTTAATGGTAATCTTGTTCAGTATATGGCAAGTTATACTTACTACTTCTCCCCAAAATCTTTTGGACAACTTACTCTCATTCAATATGGTCCTTGCCATTTCCTAAATTGTCTGATTCTTTCTTTCCATAACTCCATTTTGTTGAGGATGAGAAACTATGGTGATATCCTTTTTCATCACAAAAGTCAATAAATTTTTTGTTTTCAAATTCACCATCATGATCACTATGAATAGACATAATGTACATTTGTTTCTCATTTTGAACTAATTTTGAAAATGTATATAATATTGAAAATGCTTCATCTTTGCTTGTCAAGAGAATCACCCATGTGAATCTAGCGCAGTCATCCATGATGACATATACATATCTTTTTCCTCCAAGGGTGACGATATCTGATGGTCCAAAGAGATCCATATGTAATAATTCTAGATGTTTAGATGTGGATACCTCATTTTTAGGATGGAAGGACACTTTGGTCTGTTTTGACAATTGACAAGATTTGCATGTTTGATTTTTGTCATAATTTAGTTTAGGTAGACCAATCATGAGATTCTTTTTTCACAAGGATCTAATATTTGACATGTTGATATGTCCCACCCTTTTATGCTATACCTATGGATCTTTGGCTGTAATTAAGTATTTTCCAACAAAATCATCTAGTTATACTAGATAGATATTTCCATACCTCTTTCCGTTGAACAATAGATCGTTGTTAATATTAAATACATTATATGCAGATTGTTCAAATACAACTTTGTGACCCTTGTCACATAATTGACTAATACTCAATAAATTGTGCTTGAGTCCTTCCATATATAATACATCTTCTATATATGCATTGAATAGAAAATAAAATTTACCTCTCCCTTTGATGAGTCCTTTATCATTGTTACCGAATGCAACTATTTCTCCATTTATTGACTTCAATTCTTTGAATAGCTTCTTATTCCTAGTCATATGTCTTGAATAACCATTATCCATTAACCAAAAATTGCCAAATGTAGCTTTCAAACTTACCTTCATTCAAAGCAAATATTCTTCTTACCTCTTTGGTACCCAAGTATTAGGTCCAATGGTGTTAATGAAATTGTGTATGCTAAAATATTGTGCATAATCCTTTGGGTTTACATCTCATTTTTGTACCTTTTCCTTGAATCTTTTTAGTTTAGCAATCATACACTTTGTTTCCATCTTTATTGCAGAAATAGCAAGTGTTTGAAGTTTAGCTTGGTGCATTATATTCCATTGGTCTCTTTACCTAAGGATATCCTATGGACCTTCTAATATTTGGACAATTTTCTATTTCTTCTTTAAGGTTCACTCCCTTGGACCATCCAACAAATTTTTATAAATTTTCATCATTGAATTGTTCAAAACCAAGTCCCTTTTACTAGTTTGGCCAATCATTCTCATGAACTTGGTGATATATTCTCTTGGATTAGACTATTTGCTCAATATACTGTTTAATATCTCTATCTCCTTCTTTAGATTTCCAACCTCTTTTTGTAGATATAGATTTCTTTAAGCTAGAATAGAATTTGCTTAGACAATTGCATCAAAGTGTTTTCTCTTTTGAGTAAATTTCTGGCCAAGTGATTCAAACTCACTAAAGAGAGAACTGCATGATTGCTGTAACTCATTAAAATTTTTACATTTGATACAAGTATTATTTGAGCTTGAAGAGTCATAACGATAAGAGTAATAAGAGTTTACCATCGGTTCCAGCTCTATTATACATTGCTCTTTGATGGAGATTTAATCTGCTAATTTTTTCTCCATGTAGGACATGCAACATATCCTTGCGAGGTGTTAAACTTCATTGTCACCTTTCTCACTTGAACTTGGCCCGGATGAGTTTTCATCATTCATGTACATTCCTAGGGCTTGTTTTCTTGATGACTTCTTAAAATATTTCTTTTCTCTTCATTCATCTTTCTCATTAACATTTACTTTTTCTTCATTAGGACACTCAGGAGACATGTGTCTGAGATCCCTCTTTCTTTTAGCCATTTTCTTTTGTTGTCTAGGCTGTCTCCTTGACGTGCTACCTCTGTTGATTCTTGTGAACCTTCTAAAGTTTCTCATTAACATGGCCATATCATCTTCAAATTGTGAAGCCAGTTCACTGCTGCTATCCTTGGTCACCTTGAGAGCAATACTTTTCTTTTGCTTCATTAGCTCCTCTCTTTTACTTTTGATCAGCTCACGTGACATCAGTGAGCTGATGAGATCATCCACTATAAGAATATTTAAATCCTTTGCTTCTTCTATCATTGTGATCTTCTAGTTCTAGTATTCTAGTAATGCCCTCAATATCTTCATTACCTATTCAAAATTTGTGGCTTCTTTTCTCAAACCTTTCAAACCATTAGTAATTTTTGAAAAATGAGCATACATTTCTGATATGCTCTCTCCTTCTTTCATCTTAAAGTTTTATAGTTCTCCTATCAACATGTTCCTTCTAGTTCCTTGGACCTATGAGGATCCTTGATTTATAAACACTAATTTTTCCTAAATACATTTTGCAATAGTGCAAGAGGATACTCTATCAAACTCAGATAAAGATAGTCCACAGAATAAAGAGTTCATAGCCATGGCATTATTTTGGACTAAGGTGACTTTCTCTTTAGTCCATGTACCTATTTTAGTGGTGGGAAGAGTGATTCCTATTTTAATGGCCTTCCAAGATTCTATATCATGAATTGTTTCATCCTCAACTTCTAGTAAGTAAAGTTGGTTCCATCAAATAGGGGTGGCCAGGTGGACAATTACCCCTCGATGAATATCTAAGAAGAGGATGATGGGTTTGCCATTAGATCACTGCAAGTGTTTATGTAGTTTTCTCTAATAACAATTGTTAGTCTCGAAGCTTAGGCAAATACCCAAGAGGGAAGGGGTGAATTGGTCACTTAAAATTTTACTAAACCCCTTTAGTATCAAATATCACTCTAGCAATCAATCAAATTACTCAATCAATGCATGAATAAATTAGACATAGAAATTTTGATAGTGTTTCAAGATAACATTACTCCACTCTTCCAAAAACACTCTTATCTTAGAGTCTTAAGTTCCACTATCTCCAATAGCAAAAATACAGTCAATGCACACTGCACTCTTCTAGATTCCAACTCTAGGGGGAGTAACTATAGTGCTCCCAGCACTCTTCTAATTTCTAGTTCTAGGGGGCATAACTATAGTGCTCCCAGTACTCTTCTAGATTCTAGTTCTAGGGGGCCTAAACATAGAGCTCCCAAGACTCTTCTAGATTCTAGCTCTAAGGGGTGTAATCATAGTGCTTCCAACACTCTTCTAGATGCCAGCTCTAGGGGCATAAATAAATAGCTATTGTCTGCACTTAGACAATCACAACTCTTCTTGAGCCTAGTTTCAACCACTAGCTCAAGGGAATTACAACAAATGAATATTGAAAGTTAAAGCACTTAAATAGACACTTCTCAATAAGTATAACGAAGGATTTTTGAAGATTAAATGCAAAAGTAAATGATATTTTTGAAAGGTGGTTAGGAACCTTTAAAAAAAGTTGAGGGTTTGAATGCAAGGCTCATGACTCTTGAAAGATGCAGAAGGTTTTGGCTCCATGCAGGAAATGCTCCCAAGAAGGGATTAAATCTTTTCCTTGATTGTTCTATTTTTTTCTTGATCCAATATGCTACATTTATGGCTACTTTGAATTCTAGCCATTGGTGGTAGGTGAGCTCCATTAATGACAAAAGACCATTATGATTAACACATTTGAATTCTCTAGCTTTTATTTAATTCTCATCTATTGGAATGCCTGAAATGCCAACCTTGGAGAAGATGTTTTCTTGATTCTTAAGAGGTATCGGTTGAAGAGTTTTTGCAATGGCTGATTCTCTCATCAATATGGAAAGAGCCTCATTAATGCTAGATGAAGACCAATATTTCAGTTTGTTCATTGCTCATCTTCATTTATGAAAAATAAAGTATCTATATGGTTGTCCATCAGATGAAGTCCCTTCATCTTCTAGTTTGTCCATGGTAAGTAATAGGTGAGTCCAGTTAGCATGGACAAGTTGTCTTTCCAACACTTCATCGATTGGTTTGTCCATTGCAAGTAATAGATGAATCATGAAGGCATAGATGAATCATCTTTCTAGCACTTTGTTTGTTAGATTGTTGATTGTAAGTATAGACGAATTGTAGAGGTGCAAACAAATTATCTTTTTAGTAGTACATCTATTGTAAGTAACATATGAATTGTAAAGGCGTAGATGAATTATACTTTTAGAAGTTTATCTATTGGATTGTTTATTGTAAGTAATAGACGAATTATAGAGGCATAGACGAATTATCCTTTCAACCGTTTGTCTGATGATTTGTTTATTACAAGTAATAGACGAATTGTAGAGGTGTAGACAAACTCCATTGCTCCACATTTGTCTATTTTTAATAGATGATCATTGGCTTGGTGAGCTATTTGACTATGGCTAATTTATGATAAACAAAGTCTATTATATGCTCGTTGCTTTGCACTTATCCAAGATAATCTTCACTATGATAGGTGAATTATGACTCAGTTGATTCCTTTTGGTTTTAGTTTTGACCATAGCGGTACTTCTCTCTTGCTTCTGCACTCGCCTAAGCTATTTATCTTTTTAGTTAGACAGATTGATGCCTTGAAATATCTTTTCTGTGTTTGTTTATCCATGAGGCCTACAACTTGATTCTCCATACTAAATGCTTGGCAATAATCATTAATACATAATCTTTAATCAAGTTTTGTATGTCATCAAAACCAAGCATTTATGCTAGCAGTATCATCTTTAGTCCAAACATCAATGCCCCTAGTTGGGGGGGCTACTCTTGTGGGACCCCTTTAGGCTTGGCTTAACCAAAGAGGGGAGGGGTGAATTGGTTTTATAAAATTTTATAGCTCAAACCCTGCTTAAGTTCCCTATTTTTGTGCTTTTATGCAAATTGTAATAAGATAAATTGCAAAATAATAAAATGCAATGAAATAAATCAATCTCACAAAGAAGGCACGATATATAGTGGTTTAGAACAACCTCCCCACTCCACGTTTCTAAAAGCACACCCATTATGCCTTGGGTTTCACTATCTCATATAAGAAAATACAACTAGGGCACCTAGTCCTCTTTTAGATTCCTGCTCTAGGGACAATCAATTTTCTCTTCTTGATTCCAATTAAAGGGGGCATAAACCTTAGTGCCTCTTGCACTCTTCTAGATTCAAGCTCTAGAGGGCATATATACTCAGTGCCTCTTGCACTCTTCTTGATTCTAGCTCAAGGGGGTGTAAAACAGATCAACAAGTTAATTGCAAGACAAAACTCTAATAATCACACTTTTTCTTCTTGATTTTGGTCTCTAACACTAACTTAAGGAATAAATAAAGAAAATGATAAAGAAAAGATTACACTTTTGTAGTGCTTCTTTGCAAGTGTGGGGGAAGCTTTAGTGCACTTAAAAGCTTGCTTTCATGTAAATGATGTCTTCCCTTATTCTTGTAGAAAGCCTTGATTGAAAGATGATGGAGGTTGAAAGCTTTGTCTTTGAGTTGTAAAGAGATTCGAAGATTAAGGCTCCATAAAACTTGCAACAACTATTTAAATGTCCCAGATTTACTCCATTTATAGTAGGATTCAATTTCTAGCAGTTGTGGGTAGGTAGTTCTCATTTAATGCAATGGAAACATTCAAATTTTTTACCATTGAGTTCCATGTTCTTTAAAAGTTTTACTTGTTAATCTCCAAAAATGGGCAATTTGTATTTCAAAACTTCTGAAGATCAACTTCAGAACTTCTGAACATGGTGATTCATCAATCTCCAAAAGTGGGCAGTGAGTGTTCAGAACTTTTGAAGTTAAACTTCAAAACTTCTGGACATCATGTATCTTATCAATGAAAGGCCTTCTTCATTCTTTAGAACTTTTGAGCATCGTGTCCCTAGTCAGTTGCCATTGCTACATTTCTTCAAGGCTTCTAAAGTTCTTTTCAAATCTTCTGAACATTGAATTCATTCCTTTTGGCAACTGACATTCCAACAACTATTGTTTCCCTTCTAAGGCATGTTGATCATTTAAAGCATCATCTAAAGATCTTCTGAAGAGAATACCTTGCTTAGAAATAAACTCAGATTATTCTTTTGAGTGATGACATTCCAACGGGTGCTTCCGAAGACTAGAACGCTTCTACATAAACTCCAATTATTCCTTCGGAGTGCTGAAGCATGGAGTTCATCCTCTAAACATGTTCTGAAGCTTTTTGACTTTATCTTTAGTTCTTCTAACAGTTCAATAGGCTTTCAACTTCACTTCTAAGATCTCAGACTTGAAGTTTGCCTCTAAAGCTTATGTCCACCATTTGAAGTATGCTTTGAAGATACTTTAAAGCTTCTGGACAAAGCTTTCAAATCTTTTGAAGCTTCAACATCTTCTAACTGAAACTACTTCTTTTGAAGCTTCCAGATCCTCTGGCATAGCTTTCACATGTTCTAATGGCTTCTTCATAATTTGAATTTAACTTCAGATTACATTGTTCCATTTATTGTATATTGTGAACTTGGAATGTATCAAACTTTTTAGCCTCTAAAACGTTACTCCAAACTTCAGAAAACAATGGTCTTGGAATGCAACAAGTTCTTTTCATTATAATAAGTTTTCAAAACTTCTAAAGGTTAGGACATTCTTCTGAAACTTTCTTTCTTTGAAACTTGGGCATCCTCTAAAATCTGAAGCTTCTTCTAATATTTCTAGATGCAAGTTCTAGAATTGAGATGCAACATTTTGAAGTTTCTTCTAAACATAAATTTTGAAACTTCTGCATTCTTTGAACTAACGTTTGAAATCGAGATGAAACTTCTGAAGCTTAGAAGGCTCCTACTAAAACTTTGGCATTCAAGTTCTGAAGCTTCCAAACTATAAAGTGAAATTTGAGATGCAACATTTTGAAGCTTTGAAAGCGTCCTCTAAAACTTTTGAAGCTTCTTTGTCATCTAAATGCTCCCTCTAAAGGCTTGAATGTTTCTTCTGAAGCTTGGAATGTTTCTTCTAAAATTTCTTCTTCATTCTTCTGAAGCTTCTCCCAAACTATCTTTTGAAGTTTCTTCTTCTTCTTGTTCTTAGGCTTCTTCTTCCTTCTAAATTCAAAATACTCCTTCTAAAATTTCTCGACGCCACTTCTAAACTTTTAAAGCTTCCTCTGAAGCCTTTGGACATCCTCTTAAATATTTTTGCATCCACTGAGAGTCTCTTCTAAATTTAGAAATCTTAGCAACATGTCATTAGCTCAATTCAAATTATTGACCAAGTTTTGTTAATCATCAAAACTATGCACTTGACTCAACAATATCCCTAATTTTGATGATGACAAAACATGATAACTTGTGATATTAAAGATCATGCTATTGAACTACATTGCAAACTCCCCCCTATCTATCTTATTTAGTGACCCTTAGAAGTTTGATACATTTGTGCTCATATGCTATGACATGAAAAACATGTCATGACTTTGATACAAATTTTCTCCCTTTTTGTATCAATCTTATTGAAATTGAAAATTTTAAAAATTGAAAAACAACTCATGAAAGCTCTTCTCCCTCGTTTTGTCATAATCAAAAAGTCTAGCCTATGTGAGTGGAGAATTGAGATGTGAAAAAGGAAATACTCCCTCTGAAATTCATAATATAAAACTTCATTTTTTACTTTCAAATCAAAGACTATTAGCTAATATACTTCTCCTTCTTCTTCTATAATAATTTTTTTGTGTATCCTAATGAAAGAGCTTACAATTGTTCATTTTCTCCTCTTATTATATTGTATTTCAATTCCAATGGTATTCCTATTTCATCATCAAAGTATATCATATAAACACTTTAATAAATATCATAGTCATGAATGATAAGAATAATTCACCAAGTCGAAACAATTCATGACATGAACACAATCTTAAACATTCACTAAAATTTGAAATATTATCTTAATTATTTTAATCATAAATATCAAGCCATGATGATGATTACAAAAGGTCAGACTACGAAAGGAATACCTATTCAAGACTTTAAACTGATAAGTTTCCCAAACATGCTTAACATATGCCTTGGGATTGCAATTATGTTTTATGACATGATTATCATATACACAATCTAAACTTCATTTAGTAAGGAGCACAAGCATTCAAGTTCACAATTTTTAAATACATAACATATGTAAGTTAGATTAATTTAACCAAAATTTCTCCTTTTCAACATAATAGAATTTGTTACTTTTATCACTTGTTGGATTTTTTGAGTCATATCAATCTATTCATATTTGGCATATTTTTCAACATAATGTGACAAACACACATGATTTCAATCATTCAATAATTAATATGTGATAATGCATGACCCTAACTATGTGTTTGTTGTTCCAAATGATTCTATGATATTGTTTTGCGATAACTGTTTAATAAAAGGATTTGCAAGAGGTGCATCTTCCAAATCTATCTTGATCCTAAATGAGATTCCTACATTCTTGTCCATTAACTAGGTGATAATTTAAGTAGATAAGTTCCTAAAGTTTCACTCTATAGAAGATGGATTGAAATATGCAACCTTATAGGCAATCTCCATCAAAATCTCCCTATAAAGGTGCTCAACAAAGGGGATGTATTGCTACAATTGAGTCCATAGGGAGAACCTTAACTAAAGATGCATTGATTGAAAGTTGATACAGAGATAGTGGCCTATTTACTAATATAAGATTACCATCTTCCAAAGATTTATATACTATATCACCTGACTAGAGTTCGCTATGTTGCTTTAACAAAATCATACCATTTTTGCTCTTTAAGAACTCCCTCATGTGATAAACATGTGAATTGCAACATTTATTAAGCTTTGTTAGTACCTTGAGTTCACATGCTCAAAAATTAGCAATTTTTTAGAAATATCTTCTATAATGCTAATTTCATCTAGTCTAAGTTTTGGATCATCAATAATAATTAAATGCAATGCTTGATCCAACTGTTTTCCATGAAGATACTTTTTTAATCCATCTAAGACCATATTTACAAGAAACATCATTAACTTTTCTTAAAAGGCATCTTAATACATAGCTAGTATCGAGTGAGGTAATCTAAAACTTGATAATCAGAAATACAATGGATATTACTCAGCATGCTCACTCTAACCACACTCATTCAGCTATCTTTTGACATCCATAAGCTTTTGTATGCCCTTTGATAAGCTCATATTTTAACATATTTTAATACCAAAATGCACATGTTGTGGATCTTCAATTGATGTAATTTCATTATTTTTATTATATATTGCACTAAATGGAGTTAGCTTCTATTTTAGGTGTCAAAATTGTAGAATATGAAAAAGGTGTCACTTTGAGGCCGTTTTTAGTATGTATTGAGATAGATTCAAGAAAGGTATTCAACATGAAAATTTTATATCTTCCCGCTATCTATCCAAATAATCAAGAATCACATAATTATGAGTTCATACAAAATTTTTATTGCTAAAACACAATAATTGTCTTCTTTAGCTAAAACAACATCCCTAACAGATGGTCTGAAAAAGACATCACTCTGAAAAATTTTGGACACCAATTAAGGATGATTTAGAGACATTATTTAAAATAAAAGTTGTATCCCTTCAAATTATATTTCCAAAACATAAAAAAATTGAATGATTTGGATATCTTATGAGAAAAGTAAGCCCAAAATGCTAAACACTATTCTTGATGAATAGTTGGGCGTACATAAAGTTGATATTTTTAGAAGTTTAATATTTTTTATGCAAGGAAGCAGTTATAATACATATGGAGGTGAAACGTAACCCTAAATTAGGTTATTTAAAGAGAATTTGAGTTATAAAAGAAGGGATACATGTCCAAACAGATAGTTGGAGGAGAGTTTTGCAAGGGAGCATGAGAGAAGGGAGAATCAAGTTGGGCAACATGTCAAGTTTCATGAAGGGAGTTCCTTTTATTTTTATCATGAACTAATTCTCCTTTTCTATGGTGATGATATATCCCTCATAAATATTCTTTGTTAAACTGAGATTATTAGTTGATTAATTCAATTTTATCTTGTCTCATTAATTGTATTTATTGTAATCATTTGATTTATCTAATTGCTTGATCACCAATTTTGTAAACTAGACTGATTGTCTAAGAATATGGTTATGGTACACAACATATACTAAACCATGTCTAAAGCTCTCTTGACTGAATGAGTAGATGGTTAAGCTAGATGTCATATGCTAAATTATTCAACTTGGTTCACTAAAGTTCTTCTGATATTTATGAGTTTTCAACCTTAATTACAATACACACCATAGGTAATTGGAATGGGAGAAAATACTTGATTTAAACCTAAACACATAATGGTAATAATTATATAATTGATATAACAAACCCAAGATAATGAATTGACACCAATATCCCAACAATATAGGTTATCATTGAGTGGTGAAATTGAATCTCTAGACTCTTGTAACCTATGAATCCCTTTTACATTACTCATTGTCATTGTTTTCCATTATTGTACCTTATAATTTGATTTACTTAGTATGGGTGCAACTTGGTTTGGGTTACCCCAAACTTGCCCTACCCAACTGCAAATTCCTAGGGTTTGGGTTGCATTTTTGTAAAAATTGGGTTTTTAAATTCGGGCTGAAACTGAACCCAAGTTACTTTGCGAGTCAGCAGCAACCTGAACTCAACCCAAATTACTATAGTGCCTAACTTTATAGATATATAATAAAAACCCTAATTGTAGCATCTTATCCTCCTCTCCTGCCCACACTCACGCTGCCCCCCAACGGTTGATGAAAACTCATTCCCATCCCCTACTCAATGTTCGCCATTTGCCATTTTCTGTTTGCCATTTGCCATTCGATGTTCACTGCCACTACTCCCCCATCCTTGCTGGCCACTAGAGAGCCATCCAAGAAACCTATTTGGCTTTCTATTAGTCAAAACCCAACTGCCTCCTCCTTCTCCCTCCATTCTAGTGAAGCCCAAGCTCATTCCTCCCTTCAGTTAGCATCTCCCCTAACACAAATGCATTCCCCTCCCCTACTCAATGATCCCCTTGCCTGAGCCAAGTGTTATTCATTATCCACTGCCACTGCTCCCCCATCCTTACCAACCACTTGTGTTCATCTTATATTCATTTCCATCATTGTTTGGTGGGGCAAAATCCATCCAAGAAACCCATTTGGCTTTCCATATGACAAAGCCCAACTGCCTCCTCCATCTCCCTCCATTCCACCATTTTAATTTTTTTTATTTTTATTTGATAGTAATGTAGTTAGTAGAGATATGGTTGATGTTAGAGATTTATGGTGAATGTTGTTGATGCTTCTGCTGCTGCTATTTGGGGGTGTTATAATGAAATTTTTGAATGCTAGAAGTTATGGTGAATTGTATTGAATGTCAATAGTTTGTGCATATAGGTTTTAAATGCATTTATTATTTTATTTGTTTATATTAAATTATTATGTTAAATTTTTGAATTAGGGTTTACTTAAAATATGGAAGAAGAAATGAATGAAATAAATGCAACCAAAATTCTAACCATGGAGTCAAATACAATTAATCTCATAGTAGCCTCTGATGGTCAAGCTCTTACAAATAGAAAGAAAAAAGAATGTATAGAAAAATCACATGTTTGGGATCATTATAATAGGGTGTTAGATGACAAAGGGAAGTTATCATTTGGGATATGTAAGTATTGCAAAGCCAAATTTAAGTGTCCAAGCAAAATTGGTACCAGTCAACTTTCAAGGCATTTGAATAAATGTTCATGTAATCCACACAAAAGGCTGAAAGAACAACAATTATTGTCATTCTCACAAGCACAAGTTGATGGTGACATTGCTTCTATTTCTAATTCAAAATTTAATTAAGAAAAATACAGGAAAGCACTGGCATGGATGATTATTATAAATGAATTACCATTTAAATTTGTTGAGAAAGAAGGATTTAAGCTATTTTGTGAGGAAGTGCAACCAAAATTAAAGCACAATGCAAGGACCACAATTGTAAAAGATTATCTTTAGATATATAGAACAGAGCAGAAAAAGTTAGAAGATGTATTGAAAAGCAAGAATCAATGTGTGCGTCTGACTATAGATATATGGACTTTAGTTGAGAATGTTAGGTATTTATGTCTTATTGCACATTATATAAACACAAATTGGAAGTTGCAATAGAGAATTATTAATTTCTGTCTTATTCCTTCACCCCGCATAGGCGATAATATTGCTAATATGATTGATCAATGTTTAACAAAGTGAAAGATCAATCAAATTTGTACAATTACAATGGATAATGCTAGTGCTAATGATGTGGCTGTGAGAAATTTGATTAATAAATTGACAAGAAAGAATTCCTTGTTGTTAGATGGAGAGCATTTTCATTTTAGATGTGTTACACACATAGTGAATTTGATTGTTAGAGATGGTATAAGTGAAGTGAAAGAGTCCATTGCTTGCATCCATATTTGTGTCAAGTATGTAAGGAGTTCGCCTGCAAGACAACAAAAGTTTGAAGAATATTGTGATAGTGTAAAAATTCCTATCACTAACTCCTTATGTTTGGATGTGTCAACTCGATGGAATTCTACTTTTTTAATATTGTAGAGTGCCTTGAAATGTGACAAGGGTTTTGAAAATTTGGAAAAGGTAGATCCTCACTTCCAACTTGAAGATCTTCCAAGACATGATAATTGGGAAAATGCCAAAGTTTTGTATAACTTTTTGGAAAGTTTTTATGATGTAACTAATGTTTTATCCGGTTCTTCTTATGGTTGTGAAAATCAATACTTTCATGAGGTTGATAACATTTAGTCACTTTTATATGATACCATGGATGAAGGAGATCTTCATCTTTGTAACATGTGTATTAGAATGAAAGCAAAGTTTGACAAGTATTGGGGTTCACTTGAAAAAATAAATATTTTGTTGGTGATTGCTCTTATGTTGAATCCACATTATAAATTAGCATACATGGTATTTTGTTATTCAAGATATTACGAGCCAAATGAAGTAGAAGGGATTTCTAAGAAAGTAAGGGATGCTTTGGTAAAACATTTAGAACATATAAAGTATAGGTGCAGTATTCTTATAGTATGTCTACCATGGGCTCAACAACAAATGAAGACAGTAAATATACAAGTGAGCAGAACACCACCTCACTTGGGAGAAAGGCAAATTTTAAGCAATGAAAGTATGATAAGAAAACTGTAGATTTGAGGACTTAAATGGATCAGTATTTGGATGAAGGGTTAGAGGAAGATGAAGGAAACTTTGATGTTTTAGTATGGTGGGCTGTCGTTGCTTCTAATTATTGAGTATTATCTTTTGTGGCAAGAGATGTGTTAGCTATACTTGTTTTTATTGTTGCTTCAAAACTAGCATTTAGTATTGGAGGACATGTTCTTGATTAGTACCAAAGTTCATTGACTCCAAGTCTTATTGAGTGCTTGATTTATTCTCAAGATTGGCTAAGATCAATGCCAAAATAGATTGAAGATTAGGACCTTCTAGCAGAAATTGTGAAAGTTGAAGTAGGTAATATGTATGTTACTTTATTTAACTTCTAAAACATTTCTTTCTTATTTATGATAAATGATTATTTATATGATTACTTTTCAGAAAGTCCAACAGATGTTAGACCTAGCACTACAACTACTACTTAGTCTCAACTCTAGGTTTATTGTAATCCATTGGCTTGATTGTTTTACGAAAGGTAATTATTTTCTATTATAAAAGGTGCTATTTATATATTTCATTCTATCTTTAAATATTTTGTATGTTAAAATAATGAATCTAATTGTCTTTTCTTTAGAAACAAATGACCTTTGCTTGAAGAAGGATTATGCATTGAAGGATGATTCATAAGGAATGTTTGGATGACTTGTTTCAAAGGCCTTAGACTTAATCAAGTATTTTTTGGACTTATGTTTTGTTTAGAAACTTGATTAACTTACTATCTTATTTGGATTTGGAACTTTAGTTTGACATTAAATATTTAAATTTTAAATATCTCATTGTTCAGTAAGTTATTTGTATAGAGATGATGATTCTATTTACTATTGGATCTGCAAGCCTTAGTTCTATTGGTGTTTTCCTTTATGCTTCTCTTGTAGGTCTTTCCATAGGCAGGATGAGTTTGGGTATTCCAAAGACTTTTAAGCATCAATAATTATTTACTTATGTTTTATTGTCTTTGAATGTAATCTCATCTAACTTGCCTAACTATTGATTCTTGGATGGACTTTCCTTTTCGCAGTTGTACCTATAGTTATTAGTATTGCATTTGATATAAATTTGAGCAATGCATCCCTTGTTTTCATTTCTGTGACATTTGCCACAATGTTATGCTTACTATTTATTAGTATATAGATATATAATTTGTGATTCATTTTTCTTTTGGAATTGAATTGTTTGCATGATGAAATTTCTAATTTAGAAAGATGTTCCTTACTGTACTTTAGGAGACACTAAATGTGCATTTTTTTATTTGTTCTTCAAATAATATTTTTCCTTTAATGATCATCAATTGCTTCATGCTGGGAATTTCTGCAATGATCTCTCTACTTAAGAACATTTCAGATTCAATAATTTAGACCATTCATGCATGGATCCCCCATCATGGCTGGGTCAATCTCGGAACCTCCTTATGAAGGTGTTTCCACTTACTAATGTTTCTGCTGGTAGACTTATGAAGTCCTGGCTTTCACTTCTTTCTTCTTCTTCATGTAAGGAGAGTTCTTGCCTTTGTTCAATAGCTTGTTCCATAACATCTCCTCTTTCTGGGCTTTCATCAGGTTTGGATCCTTTTCAATTGATTTGCTCTTCTTAGTCTTTCAGAGATTCAACCTTGTGTAGTTTTCTTAAATCCCATTATTTTCATAGCTTTCTCATCCAAGTGGTCTGTGTTTCTTGGAGACTCTTCATTCTCATTTGAGATATCCACTCCTGCTTCCTTAATCATCTTGGTCAAAGCCATTCCATAAGGTAAGGAAAACCTTGTGGTGCTCTTGATCAAGTGAATGTGATCTATCATCACTCTAGCTAGATTTAGCTTTCTTCTATTCTTTAATGCCCATATGATTCTAGCATCTTTCTCAGATATATCTTCTGCAGCTCCTCTTATAGGATATACATTATTCATAATAATAAGATATGTTAGCCTGAGATTTTCATTCAAGTGAATAGTATGCAGATAATTCTCCTTTTCATCTATCTCAGCTTTTACTAAGGCTAAGAATAGCATTGCTCTTGAAGGCCATACAATCTCCTCTTCTTCTTCAGAGAGATTGAAACAGTTTCTTAAACTCTCTTAGAATAGTTCAATTTCTATTTCTCCTAACCATGATCTTTCTGTTCTGGTATTGAGATTACAGATCAGTGCCCTTATTAGTCTTGGATACAAACTATCTCTATAACTCACATAGGCATTCCAACCTTGGTGGCTCAATCATTCAGATACCTCTGATTTCATACCAAAGGCTCCGAAATTGAATATTTTCCCTTTGATTATCCTTCTGTCCTCATATTTTTCTATGAATCTAGAATAATTAGATAAACTATTTAGAAAGATTACCTCCAGTGTATTAGTTTCTCATCTTGCCTTCTTGGTTGTTCTTTTCTATGGAGAATTTTCTCTTTCCTTCCTCTTGCTTTCAACTCCTTTTGTTCTCACCATTTCGACACAAAGTTCTAGATTTTTGAAAAGGAAATGGGATTTCTAGGAGTGAAGTCAGAGAAGGCAGGAGGGTGGATGGAGAGAGTTGTGACTTAGATTTAAAAGAGGCAGGAAGATAGACTGTCTTATCTAAAAGAGGGGTTTCGAGAGTTTGGAGAAGAAGTGTTTTAACTTTCGGAGAGTTTGTAGGCACTTAAGTGACTTCGGATTAGATTGATAAATATAAAAAGATCTTTGAAATACTAACATGTTTTGGCTTCAGATGCTCTGAAAGATATCCTTCGGAGTAGATGATTTAATTTGGGCTTTCGGATATTCCAAAGCATTACTTCGAAGGCCTTTGCCAATCTTCGAATGCTTTTGTTTGGGGCTTCGGAGACTTTTGTTTGGGGCTTCGGAGACTCCAAAGTCCAAAATCTGACTTAATTCTGAAACTTTGTAAGATGAATTTTTTTTTTAGAGTTGTGGGTTTTAAGTTATATATATTAATTATTGATTCATGTTTATTTAGAAATTATTACCAAGATAGATAATTAAATATGTATTTGTATA
>JAYJMB010070388.1:985-24162 GCA_036873735.1 Pouteria campechiana
TGTAGCGCTACTGAAGTTATTAGAAAGGGGGAGCTATATGTTTTTGGTAGATTATTTTTTAGTTCCCATTCTATATTACACATTTTATCTTTTTGAAAGGTATTTCACTCAAATGTTTTGTCATCATCAAAAAGGGGGAGAATATTGATCCAAATCTCCTTTACTGAGCTTGTTTTGATAATAAATGTGATTAAACAACTGAGTTTTAATGATGAGCAAAAACATGTATGTGAAGTGTTAAGATACTGTCAGTTATGTTCCCAAGTGTGCAGTGATAATTACATAAACAATATTCAGGGAAGTAACTTCAAAAGTGTGGACAACATATACAAAATCACATTAGAGACAAGATCAATAGTTAGTTTACCAAGGAAGAAAATCTTGTAAAGGCTCAAGGAAGATTGACCTTGACCTTGAACTTAAAAGAAGATTTTAGATGTACTGGGAAACATTTGAAATCATGAGGAACAAACTCAAAATTGAAGAAGTTCAGAAAGTCTAAAGTATGAAGGTTGTAGTTACAAAAGATCTAAGTCTGGAACAACTTCAGAAGTGTTTCAAATGTGTGATCCAAACTTGTAAGGCAAAACTACAGTTGAAGGATATATCTGGCATCAAACACGAGCTTTAAAGTAACTTCAGATGTACTTTAGAAGTGCTAAAGTACATTACTGAAATAATCCAAGTTAGATGTCAAAGTTCAGATGTTAAAATAGCTTCAGAAGTTATGAAGAAAGTTTCAAAAGTGCTGAAGCACGTATCCAAGGAAGAAATTACTAAAATATGCCTATAACGCATCTCTAAAGGAAGAAATGAAAATTGTTCAAAATTGGCTAAGTTCAGAACTTTAGATGTTACAAAGGCCAGCTTTAGATTTGTTAAAGTTTTACTTTAGACATTCCCAAACTATATCAAAAGTGCTGAAGTTCATAGGCGAGTGATAAAGTAATTAAGGTCGCTTCAAAAGTTTTGAAGAACTTACTTCAGATGTGCTGAAGCACTTCAAATGAAGCCAGTTCGAGTCATTTGCAACAAGCACAAATTTTTGCTACTTCAGAAGTGCTAAAGTTATTGCTTCAGACATTCTAAAGGTGCAGCGACATCAAACAATGACGATCTGAGAAGTTCTAAAGAAGAGTCACTCATAAAAGTTCTTTGTCATTTCAGACGTGCTAAAGTCTTTACTTTAGATGTTCTCAAGTCACAAGAACGCCTCAATGGTCAAAATTTTGAATGTTTAGTACCATTTAATGAACTCTATACTCTTCAACCAAAACAATTCGAATCTCAGTATAAAAGAAGTAAACAAAGGACATTGTAATAGTTTGTGAAGTTATAGAAGTTATTGAAGTGAAGTAAAAGAACATTTACTATCTATTAAAGTTTTCTTCCAAAGATTTCTATCAGTATTATTATATATGATTTTGATGATAACAAAACTTATATTAAGATAAAATAATATGAGTGCTTAAACTATTAACAATACATATTGACATTTGATGATATGCTTGAAACATATACAGATTCATGAATGTTCAATTATGCAAGCATACATCTTCTACTTCATGATGCACTTAAATATCATCTTTTAAAGTGTTAATTTGCCTAATCATATTCAGCACTATACTCTATTGAGTTTTCATATTATGTGCTTGAATAGAGATGTATATTATCTCTGCTCCACAATGCATGCACATCACATAAAGATATATACATTCTGGATATATGATTCTAACATCATAGCAAGTACTGAAAACTTTTAAGTGTAGGATCACAATCGTCCGCAACTATCTGCTACATTCCAAAGGAATTAAGATCACAGAAGAAGAAGAAGAAGAAGAAGAAGAAGAAGAATAAAACAAGACTTTAAAGATGAGCTACAAGGAGCTTGCTTTGTCTGTCAAATCTAATGAGAAATTTCCGCAGATAAATGCAATGACAAAAATAGTCGAAGATGAAGCCATGATCAAAGAGCTTAAACTGCGGACCATCTATTAGGCAAAGTTTGCCTGAGATAAAGTAAGAAGGAGTTGAAGACGAAAAAGGGTTAAGTCAAAACCTTTCATAAATCTTTGTAATCCTAGACCAAGAGCTCTAACTTTCCAATATCATTCAAGAGCTTCATCTTCTCATCCATTCAAGGCCTACTTCAAATATATCTAGGGGAGATTCTTCATGCTACAAAAAACTTTGTTTGACCAGCAAAGTAGGAAGAAAGAATTTTCCCGAGGTTAAAAATGCAAGATGTAAAGACAAAGTAAAGCAACTTTGTCTGAGAAAAGATAGACAAATCAAGAATGAAGTAAGAAGGAAGTTGTAGAGATGAACTCCATCGTTGCTCAAAAAATGCAGAATGAATGAGAGTTTGACTTCGTATGCAGGATCAAATTCATCTATTACAATAGATAAAGTAGAAGATGAAGTAGAAGCTGTACAGTGAGGATAGACGAAGCTATTAGACAAACTAGCTGCTTGTACAAGTGAACTTCAATGCACAGGCACATTCATCTACAATGTACTATAGATAAACCTATAGATGAAGTGCAGAGCCTAATTTGTCCAAGATAAAGTAAAGCAGAGTTCGTATGTCACTTACAACAGATGAATATGGAATAAAAGAAGAATAACATACTTCTATTTGAGTAGACAAAGCAGAGTTTGTTTGTCGATCGGTTTGACTTTGTCTATGGCACCAGATTTCATCTGTTATTTACAACATGCAAATCACACTCACAAAGGATCAACTAACAAACAAACTAATGGGAGAATTCGTCTATAACTTATGACAGACAAATGTAGATAGAGAGAGACCGTAACTTGTTAAAGGAAAAATGATTTATGTGACTTGCATCTAAATGACATCTGCACTTGTGCTTTCATCATTCAAACTCATTTCAGTTACCATTTCTAGCAACAAGCAGAGCTGTAAGTTTTCCAACTATGTATAGTCAAAATAAGAAAAGACATTTCAACAATAGGTTATCTTCCTCTCTGTAAAAAAGCACCAATGTAGCAACTCGAGATAAATCAAAAGACATTCACTTAAATGACAAAAATCTCAATGGTCTTCTTCATTCATTGTTGCTCTCGTTTCTACATTCGACGTAACACATCTTCTCCAATGGTCAAAATTATGAAGACTATTTAAGGAGAAAAGGTGGGATGATTCAAAAGTGGTGAAGGATGACATTTAAAATGAGTTTAACTTTATGTAAATTCTTCCACCCATGTCCAAGAGCTTAAACGTCATCCATCTTTTATGATCTTTAATCTGCAAATCCTTATGGCCATTGATTTTATATTTTGGGAGGATCTTTTTGTATTACTAGAGCTATAAAAGATCTTATCTTCCCCTATGCTTAAATCTGTATAAGTTTTCTGGTTAATATGAAAACCAATGAGTGTGTGGTGAGCTCAGAAAGACCACATTGTATGAGTTGTTGGTGATCTTTGAAAAACTATCAAGTTTGCTAGTGATCTTTAAAACCAATGAGTTTCTTGGTGAGCTCATGAAAACCAGAAGAGTGCTAGGAGCATTATGTTTATGCCCCCTAGAGTTGGAATCTAAAAGAGTGTTGAGAACACTATTTACGCCCCCTAGAGCTGGAATCTAGAAGAGTGCTAGGAGCACTATTCTATTTCCATTATATGTGATATAGTAGAACCCAAGGCATAATGAGGGTGTGCTCTTAAAAGAGTGGATGTAGGGACAGGGTATTTGAACTACTATAAAAATTATATTGTTAGTCTGTGTTTGTTTATTTGCTTTTTCCTTCATGCACTTTATTATTTTATCATTTATTTTATATCACACCACCCATAAGCACAAAAAGAGGGAAATGATTCAACAGGGGTAAGTAAGGAATTTTCATATACCCAATTCACCCCTCTCCTCTTGGGTTAAGCTATACTATGGGAGTATAATTTTCTACTCCACTACATCAAATTCTGATACAAGCATTCAAATCTTATTACTTCAACAGTCTTTTGGAGTTTAAATCATCAATCCTTAAGTGTCTTATCTTTATTTATTTCTACATTTAAGTTTGTACAATCTGCCTACCTAAGAGGCATTTATCCCTATACATCTTTTAAGTTTTCTGCTACATCAAGCAAGGGGCTTGCTATATGGTTGTATTACAGCAAGAGAGAGACTTGCTAGGTGATTGTAAAATTTTGTTGGTGAGCTTTGAAAACCAATGTTTGTAAGAGTTTTTAGTGAGCTTTGAAAACCAACATTTGTAGAGTTTGCTGGTGAGCTTGGGAAAACCAATGTGTATACATTGATCAAAGTTAGCTGATCAAGTGTAGTGGAACCTAAGTGTAGTAGTGAGATTGATCCAGAGAGTGGAGTAGCTACTAAGGGAAGGATCGAACCACTATAAAAATATTTGTGTTTATGTGTTACATGATCTTTGTCTATTTTATTTCAACACTATCTTTTTATTTGGGTAGAAATTTTTAAAAACTCAATTCACCCCTCTCTTAAGCTACTACTTGAACAGGACCAACATTCTACTTTTGAGATGAAATACTTAGGTCAGGAAGATTATGCACTTAGAATAAAGAGCTTAAGGGATTGCTCTAAGAGACTCTTGAGTTTGTCTCAAGAAACTTACACAAGAAGAACATGACAAAGTAAGTAGGAGCTCCATCATAACATACATATTATACTATATGTGTTATAAGTCGATCATATTAGGGAGTAACTGAATGAATGCTTGCTTTGTCACTATGTGAACCCTATAGACTTTTAGTCTAAATAATACCCTTTGTAACTAGGAAATATGTCATGTAGTTGAAATTTGATGTTGTTACTTTAGAATGTTATCCATGAATCATGTATTATTTGATTTAACAGAGCATGTCTAGGGAAGCAATTAGGTTGAGATGGATTGACATAAGTGTCTAAGGAAAAATCATTTAGTATCACACTAAGAGTTTGTGACTCATTCTCGGGCAATTATATCTAATATGTTTTGATGTATAAGTTCAAATGTGTTTTGACAAACAACATGCTCTATATTAGTTACAAGAGGGATTAGAGATGTTGTAGAATGTGTGATTAAAATGGTTTGACATATGAATAAGATGTAAAATGTAGCGTTATGTTAGTTAGATGGGGACTTTACATGGCACTCCTTATTGGTACCTTTTCTCGTTAAGTCGCACATTCCATTTACCTGTATGAAGGAAAAAACCATATAAGAATTAAGAGATTAATTGTACAACATGTAAAAGTGAGAGATGTTATTTGTGGATGATGTGTCAACATTGTAATACAAATCCAAGTGGGTCTTGGATTGTGTAGTAGCATAATTGAATGGATAAGTCCCATTCCTTATAAGACTCAAATATGTAAAGAGGCTCCCTCTCTTATTTATTCTCTATGGTTATTCCTAGGGTATCCATCAGTTCTAATCCCTTGGTATTTGGAACATGCCAACAATGAGAGACTTTGGTAGCTACCCCACAAAATGAGAAAGAGGCTTGTAAGGAAAATCGATTAGATCCCATGTTTTCATATAATAAGGTGTCACAACCTGCCTAGGGGCCTATGCATTTCACTATTTTCCTATAATTTTCAAATTTTTAAGGGAACTATTCTACCAAAAATCTTGCAGAAACTTGCTTGAAATATGAGGCAAAATACCAGTGCAATTATTTATCATATAAAACAATAATTTCAATTACATAAAGCAATGATACATTATAAACTCATGCCCACAGCTGTCTGACCAAATGAATAATGATGGTAATACACATCATAGGTGTCAAACAAATCCATACACAATATAATCAATAATTTGTTATGACATGCCAATACATTTCTTTTATGCATAACTTGAAATATCTTAACTACCATCATATAAATACATTATGAAATTATGATGCCCTTTAATTATATTATAAGGGAACCTCTTTACGTCTTGCTCACCAGCCCCAACCCACAGTTGGGATTCTTTACTTATCTTGCTAGCTAAAACAATAAGAATAAGAAGGCATGAGTCTAGGTGAACTCAGTAAGTAGGCATAATAGAAAATAATAATCAATCCACAAATAGCATATTCCAACTAAAACATGAATAACAACATGATAATGCAATCATACTATGAGGGCCAAGTCCTGATTTTGCTAATACAAAGTCTATGCCATCCAAGCATATCATATCATGCACACCATATCATAGCTATGCCATACATGCATAAAATGTATACTTATGCTATTTGGTCACGACATGTCATAACTATGCCATTTAGGCATCTCTTAGTGCATCTGTACTAGTATTTTATGAAAGCAAATTCATCTACACTTGTCCACTAGGCATCTCACAATATATCAAGGCAAAGATTATATTAAAAACCAATATCCCCGCCCATCTATGCTAGCATGAAATGTTTCACATTCCAACACTATACACATTCACATAACATAACATATGTCATCAGAATCATGGGATATTCTCTATCACATCAATTCCACAAACTCATTTAAAAACAAATTATAGGATCCTTATTATTCCCCCAATCCATACATCCATACCTATATGACATTTAAAAGAATCCTAGGATATTTATTATGATGCATCCATCCATACACTAATAAGCTTCAAAGGATATTCTTTACCCTCATAAACAACACATTCACATCATAAAACAAACACCAACTCTTACAACCCATGATACAATAAGCACCAACCCTTGTTACCCTAGGGATACCCACTATCCCTATAAATCCATACATTTGTACATTTGAAAATATAAAAATGATTATCGAATATAAACTATTTTCAATATAAATCACACATCACAACACAATTTTATGAGATATCCAATATTCCCATTCAGTCATAGATGCCTGTATACAAACAACGAGATAACTACTGTCCCCATACAAAAATACATTCATAGAAGGAAAGCAAATGCCTACTTACCACATAATGAAGACTCATCTTACAACTTCTTGAGTTCCATGCTTTCTCATTTAACTCAATGGTCCTATACATATAATAATTCCATTCATTTACAAAGGTAGCTTTAACTAACTTATATCATATCAATAAATTACACCTTTTAGTTACTATCAATCATTACATTGGTAATTTTAACTATCCTTCAAGTGCATATCTATACTCTAGCAATAATCACAAGGCTATCTATACTCTAGCATGAATCACAAGGCTATCTACTTTACATTCTATTTTAATCATTCTCTAATCATGTATTTCATGCATTAATGCCTCATTCATAGTCAATTATAGGCTACGATAAGATTAGCCAATCACATCATTCTTCTAGTTGAGGCATTTCATCGAATATGTCATATGCATTCATTAAGTCATCACATGTCAAGAAAGGGTCAAATGGGAACTTCACTTTCAATAGCATACACTCATTATACAACATAATTAACATATAATTAACCTTAAGGATATGTCAATTAGGCCTCTAATATAACTAATTCACTGCCCAAACATTCTATATAGAAAACCCTTTTTTCCATAGTTCATGAACAACAACATAATTAGATTTTCTCAGGTCCAAATCCCTCTAAAAATATTATAATTAACAAATTAATCATTTCCCCCATGAATCAAATCACAATTCATGCCTTTCCCCAAAATCACTATTCACGAGCTGGGGTATGAAACCCTAGCAAACTAAAATCATGAAGTTGGGTGGGTGCTTCTTCCTTAGCACAAGAATTTGGCCTCAAATCTTCATGCATCCTCCATAAATTGCAGCAAAGATGGGTTTCCATCTTCTTCCACCATCTAAATGACTAAATCTTAGGATACTTTGGACATAGATGGTATGTACCCATAAAAAGGAAGATTGTTTGAGCAAAAATCCTATCTAAATGGGGTATGAAATAAGGGGTTCAAGGGTTGAGGTGTGAGAGAGGAAAGGGGCTTCGAATGGGTCAAAAGGAAGGGCATGGACATTTAAATAGGGCCATTTTTTAGTATTCCGATGCATCATCAAATCAAATGTTGCGACATTGGATTCTAGTTCCATGACATTAACTTGCTGCCTTAAAAAACTTATTTTTTGAAGCAATGTTGCTACATTAGATTCTAGTGTTGTGACATTAACTTGTTGCCCACCAGACATAGTTTTGGTATTTTGGCTACAACATCCTCATACAATGTCCAAACTATGTGATTCTTAATGCATTAGAAAGATAATTTCAAGATATACAACTTTTATGTTGATCTTGTTTTCTAATTTAGCCTCTATGGTGAGCTGTTTGGCCTCAAAGTGACACTTTTTTTTTCTAACAATATGAAGCTCTAGAGACAGGTGGAGTATTTTAGCTCTAACATTGTCATTCGATATCCAAATCACATGATTCTTAATGAACATTAAATTTTATTTAAAGAGATATAACTTTCATGTTGAACACTTTTTCTAAATCGTCCTCTATATATGCCAAAAATTGGATATAAGTGACACTATTTTCATATTCAGCTTCTTTTTAATATATGTTGGTGCTTAATCACAAATTAACTTCAAAATTTTCTTCCCATATGAATAAAATCAATATGGATGCATTAAAATAAGTAGTTTATTCTCTCAAATTAACAAGTAGAACGACATATAATCATCCCATACATGGAATTTCATAACAACCCCTTCACAACTTAATACATTTATATACGTTTTGACATCTAATGATAATTCAAGAAAATTTTTGCAAAAGTTTCCTCATTTTTACATGATACATCATGCAAGTTGTATTTTGCTGATCTTATACCTAGATCTTTCAAAAAAATAATTTTCTTTTGCTAACAAGCTTTTATAGTGCCTTATCCTCAGGTGTCCCTATTTGATTATATTTCTTTTCATAATGTCATTATCAATATCAATCCAGCGTTATTAATCAAAATGCATCACCTGAGTAGCTTATGCTCATTGCCACATTCAATGTCAATCATGTTGGTCCCATGTAATAGATAGCTCAAGAGGAGAAGGGCGAATTAAGCATATAAAAATTATGGTCAAATAAAAATTAATAAGCTGAGCAGATGTTAATATGCAACACATATGCAATTTCCACATTTGGTTATTTGGTCATAGTGGCTGCTTCACTTCCAAGTTTAACTTCTCTTAACTATACTTATTTTAGATAAGTGATTGTGTGTGTAGTGATATATGAAATGTGATAATAAAATGACTATAAGCAAAGTAACACTTGTTGGTCCCATTTAGATGGTGACTTAAGACTTAGGGCAGGGGGGGGGGGTGTTGAATTGAGTTTTTAAAAATTTTGGCCAGATAATAATTAAAGTGCATGACTAAAGAATTTACTGATAACACAATGCAGTTAGACTGGTATTTTTATAGTGGTTCAGCTCTTCACTTGGGTTGCTACTCCACTTCTCTAAGTTAGCCTTCTCTGCTAAACTCAGGTTCCACTAACACCTTCTTTGATCAGTAACCTTCTGATCAAACAAATACACCTATTGGTTTTCAAGCTCACTAACTAACTTGTACAAATACTTTGCAAGTATCCTACTTGCTTTCACTACATAGAGGCAAGTCCTTGACTTACAGAAATATGCATAAATAAATGTATACAAATATTTAATGCCTCTAACAGGCTGATTTTGTACAAAGTTTGAAAGCAGTAAATACAAATAATATAACAATAAAAGAAATAGGATTCAATCTCCAAAAGTGGTAGAATGAATGGCTTTAAATGCTTCTTTGAATGAACTGCAGTGGAGTTGAAATTGTGGAAGAAAAGCCTTAAAGACTTAGTAAATGCTCTCTCTTATTTTTTAGTGTTAGATTGTTATCTTCTTCGATCTTACTTAACTTCTCTTATATTGAGATCTCTGACTTTCTCTAGTGTGGCAGGTGAGAATCATTAAATGCTGAGAAACATTCAAATTTATAAATGTTGTACTTTCAGCAAGGTTTCAGAGGCTATGAAGTAAATTCAGATCCTCCAAGCTTCTAATTAATATGAAGTTTTCTGCATAGCTCACACAAGTCGTCGTCTCTTCAAATGCATCAAAGATGTATTTTGGAGGCTCCAAAGTGGCACAACAGCAATGTTTTGCGTCAAGATCATGGGGGCTGGCTCTAAAGGGTTCTTTGTCTCTGAAGTGATTATTTTGTGACTCCAAAGGACTAACTCCACACTCTGAAGTATTTTACCTTTCTCTGAAGTACTTTTCTTCTAACTCTGATGAGTCGTGTTCTTTGAAGAGTATTCTATTAACTCCGAAGGCTATTGTTCATTATCTCTGAAATGCTTTGTCGACTCTAAAGTACTTGACTTAATCCTAAAGCTTGTAAGCTCGTGACTCCAAAGTGCTTTAATTATCTCGAAAGATTTTGAGCCCATGACTCTGAAGTGATTTAGTTCACCCTAAAGATGTGACCTTATAACTTCGAAGTAATATCATCACTCTGAAGTTATTTATCTTTGTCTCCAAAGTGCTCTAGTGGCTCCAAGATGTTTTTACTGAATCCGAAGCTTGTGACTTCATGATCCTGAAAGATTATTCCTTTGTGTCCAAAGTTCTCCAGTGGCTCTGAAAGGCCTTTGCTGACTCTAACGTTTGTGACTTCGTGACTCCGTGAGAATTTCCTTCTGTTTCCAAAATGTTTCATTGGCTCTGAAGAGTTAACCTCTTGGCTCTGAAGTGATTTGATCAACTCCAAAGGGATGAAATTTAAACCCGAACTTGACTCCGAATCTCCCTTGAAAACTTTAAACTTTATGTTTTCTTGTTTTAAGTATATATGTAATTTATATACTTATATTTCATAAGCATTTACTTTATTTCTTCCTTTGATAATCATGAAGATTATTCTCAAGTTAAGTTTGGAAATATATTTCTGCAAAATGCTTGAGAATGAATTGTTAGTACCTCAATTTTTCACTCATGTCTTTGTTTATCATAAAAACATGGTTGGTTAAAAATGTTCATCATCAAAATCAAGCTATTTAACAGTGTATGTTGAACATTCTCCCCCTTTTTGATGATGATAAAACACTGAGTGAAGCACCTTTCAAAACTTATCTAACAGTGAATTTAAAGGCATGAGTTTCAATGAGATTCAGTGTAACTCTCCCTGAATAGGTGCATAAAATTTCAACTTTATTTCATACAGAAATTTTATACATTCAGTACATTTTCTCCCCCTTTTTGTCAAAATCAAAAGGGTGGAAAGAAGCATAAGGAAGTGACATATCTTGTCTCATACAAAATGAATTACAGACATAATGAATTACAAGAGAATAGAAAAAAAAATTACATTAGAGAGATAGCAAAAAAATGCAAAGGTAGCATAACCAGCGAGATGGTTTGGGTTTCCTCTTGTAGGTTTTAGAAAAGGGTTCAGGTTTGGGTTGAGAGGTTGATGGTTTAGGAGATGATTTGGGCCTTTTTGGTGGAGGAGGTGGAATGAAAAATGGATCCTTTAGGATTGCTGAAGGGGGTTCATGAGAGAAACATAAATGAAATTAATATGTTCTCTAAATTATGGATCTAGCAACTCAAGAAATGCTATAGGAGTCCCTTTTAAGAGGGCTTCTGTGTTGTCATTCATTTGGGCTGTGTACTCTTGATGGTATATGGTTATTTTGGAGAGAGGAGCCTTTTTGTGTTCCTTTGGAGGTGGAATCCTTGGCTTCCTCTTGGGTTTAGAGGAGGATGACTGAGATGATCGTGTAGAAGATGATGGTTTGGGTAGTGGTTTTAGTTTTGCGATTGCAATAGGTTTTTTGGTTTTGGCTTTGGTAGAAGGTGGTGATAAAGTTTTTTGTTTTGGTAAAGGGGCTAGTTGAGACTGGATTTGCCATATCCTATGTTGGATAGAAGTATCAGATAGTTGAGGATATGGAAAAGGAAGATCGTCAGTAATGGCTTAGAGATTGACAGTTTTGGACAATGGGAGTTCTTCCTCAGTGATAAGAAAATGTTGATGAGGACCTAAGGGAGATGGAAATGTGGTTCTAGGTTTCTTTGAAGTTGGTAGTAAGTTAAGAAGTTTCTCAGAATAATCTTGAAGGATTGACTCTCTATTAGAAAATTGAATTTTGTGACCCTTGGGAGTAAATGGTGGATCAAGAAGAAGTTGAATCCTATATAAAATGTTAGGATCCTCAAGTTTAGAAAATGGAAATTCCTGAGGAGATAGATGGATGGATTGAGAAGGCAATATCCTAACAACTTCAGAGTTGATTTTTGATTTACTCTCAAACTCAGAAAATGTAATCCTGGTTGGATTTGAAGCACGAAGAAGAATATTAGGATTATCCACAACTGATCTTGGAGGAGACTGTGAAGGAGTTTGGGGAGAAGTTTGTGGAGGAGTGGGAGGTCTTCTCCATTTTGGACGAATTGAAGGTGAATTCCATTCTGGAGAAATTTCTTCAATTTGTTCGGGAATTACTTCTCCTAAGCAAATGAGATCAAGCTAAGTCTACTCTAGCCAAATGGATGGTCCTGGGGGAAGAAAATACATTCTAGGTAGAGGCACAATGATGAGATACTTTCCATGTCTAATAATAGATTGACATGGATTGACTGTAGGAGTTGGAACTAATGGTTGTTGTTTTGGAGGAGGGGAAGAGGTGATTTCCGTAGGTTGACTCACAAGTTGACCAACCTCTAGAATTATAGGAGATGATGGATGAGAAGACTATGTGGGGAAAGACATCACTATTATGGGACAGTTGGTTCTAAATGGAGAGAAGTGATGTGGGGGTGAAGAGTAATGAGTTGGAGGTGGAGAGAAATGAGGGTGATAAGTTTGACTTCTGAATGACTTTGCTAGAGATTGTAGAGAGTCAAGTTGTTGATCAATCTTATTAGCTCTCAAGATCATGGATGACATGGCATTGTTAAGTCTTTGATCCATTCTGTTTATTTGAAGAGCTAGAGTAGACAGAAAGTGTTCAATATTCGTCAGTCTATCTTCTAGGTGGTGTGGGATAGGTTGTGTAGTGGGAATTGATGAAATGGTTGGTGTGGATGGTTGATGAGAAGGAGTGGGTCTTATGGGTGATGGAGATCTGATGGGAGTGTAAGATGGGGAGGTTGCTGCTGCTACTACTTCACTTTCTTTTCTTAAAATCTCTTTTAACTCCTCTATTTTAACATGCCTTTTTTCTTCTTTTGGAGTCTCTATTCTTTCTTGTTCCACATTCTCTTTTATTTCTATTCTTTCTACTTCTTCTTTTTCATGCTCTGGTCATGATCTCTTTAGTTGTATTGCTCTTCCTAGCTTTTCATTGATCTAGCTTTGTAAAGATTTCTTGAATCCTATTCTCTTTAAAGTCTTTTTATTTATTGTATTTGAGTCTCTTGAAGGTTCCTTATGCTTCTCAAAAAAATTTACTCCTACTTCCCTTATTAGATTGGTTAGAGTTATTCCATAAGGGAGAGGAATCTTGAAGTGCTCTTGACTGAGTAAATATGATCTGACATTAGTTTTGCCAGATCCACTCTTTTTCTATTCTTGAGAGCCCATAATATTCTTCCATCCTTTTCTAACACATCTCCTATGGCTCCTTTTCTTAGGTACACATTGTTTATCACAACCATGTAGGCCAGTTTAAGATTTAAACTCAAATGATTGGAGTGAAGATAATTCTCTCTTTCATCTATTTCTGCTCTAGCTAAATTAGAAAACAGTCTCTTTTTGGTTGGCCATTCTTGTTCAGTTTCTACTAGAGGAAGATTAAAACATCTTCTTAATCTTTCTATGGATACATCTACTTCTACTTCTCCTATCCATGATCTCTCTGTTCTAATATTGATGTTGCATATTAGATCTCTCACTAGTCTTAGATAGAAATGGTTTCTGATGCTTACATATTACATCCATCCCTGGTATTTGAACCAATCACATACTTCCAATTTCATGCCATTGTCTCCAAAAATATCAAAACTGAAAACTCTTACTTTTATAATATTTCTATCATGATATCTTTCCATATACCTAGAGTAATTAGACTCGCTGTTGAGAAATGTTACCTCAAGTATATTTGTTTTAGATCTAACTCTCTTGGCTGCTCTCTATTATGGATACTCTTCTCTTTCCTTCCTCTTTCCATCTGCTGAGTTGGTGGTTCCCTTTGTTCTCACCATTGCAATAGAGAAGGATTGGGTTTTAGGGTGCTGTGAGTGTTTTTGGACTGAGATGGGAAGAAAACTAATGGAAAAGATAAGATGGAAAGATTGGTTGAATGGAGGAATTTGAATCGAGCAGGAAGATGAAGGGTTTTCTCTGAAAGGGGGTCTTCAGGTGCTTAAAGAGACGGATTGTAGGTTTATAAAGTTCTTTGAATAGTTAAATAAGATTTCAGAGTTTTGGTTTCTCCAAAATGTTGTCAGAGGATCTGAAACAAGTAAGTGCGATATTCAGAGGCAATGAGTTTGTTTTACTTAGGTGACTTCAAAGCTTTACTTCGGAGGTAACATAGCCCATCAGAGGCTACGAAATGGATTCTGGATGTACCAAAGTTTTATTTCGGAGGCATGGAATTCTTTAGAGGCATTTTTAGTCCATTATCAAAGGGTCTAAAGGATGTTTCGGAGGCTCCAAAATGTTGTGAATTTTCAAAATTTTCTTTTTGTGCATTTTTCATTGGAATTATCATTAAGGAACATATTTTCTATCATATAGATGTTTTATTAATTTTTAACTTAAGCATTTGGATCTAAAACACCTAATTCTCATCTTAATTTATTGCATTTGGATCTAAAACACCTAATTCTTGTCTTAATTTATTGAATCTATCTTTTGGAAGAGGTTTTGTAAAGATCTCTACTAATTGATTTCCTGTAGGCACAAATTCTGAACATATATTATAATTTTGAACATGATCTCTGATGAAGTGGTGCCTAATTTCTATATGTTTTATTCTAGAATGTAAAGTTGGATTCTTGATCAGACTTATGGCACTAATGTTGTCACATCTTATAGGGATATTAACAAAGTTAAGACCAAAATCATTTAATTGCTATTTCATCCAAAGAGTCTGAGCACAACAACTGCCAGCTGCTACATATTCTACTTCAGTAGTTGATAATGCCATAGATATATGTTTTTTGGAAAACCATGATAGGATCATGCTTTCTAGAAACTGATAAGAGCCTAAAGTACTCTTTCTACCTACTTTATATTTAGCAAAATTTGCATTTGAGTACCCTAATAAATTAAAATAAGAACCTTTTGGATACTACAAACTGAGGCTTAGTGTATTTAAAAGGTATCTAAAGATTTTTTTTACAACAATTAGGTGAGACTCTTTGGGATCTGACTGATATCTAGCACACATATAGAAAGTAAATATTATATCTCATCTATTTCCAGTCAAATATAATAATGATCCTATCATGCTTCTATAGAGTTTGTTACATATTAATTTACCTACTTCATCTTTGTCCGTCTTTATTGAAGTGCTCCTTAGTGTTCCATATCTTTTACCATCTTCAATATTGAATTTCTTTAGAAGTTCTTTTGTATACTTGACTTGGTTGATGAAGATTCCTTCTTTTTCTTATTTAATTTGTAATCCCAAAAAGAAGTTTAGTTTACCCATCAAGCTCATTTCAAATTCTCCTTGCATAGTCTTGGAAAACTCTTGGCAAAGATTTTCATTAGTTACTCCAAATACTATATTATCAACTTAAATTTGAACTATAAGTATATCTTTCTTTACATGCTTAATGAAGAAAGTGATATCCACTTTACCCCTTGAAAAACTTTTTTCATTAAGAAATTTGCTTAGCCTCTCATACGAAGCTCTAAGAGCTTGTTTCAAACCATAGAGAGCTTTCTTGAGTTTGAATACAAGATTTGTACAATGGGGATCTTAAAACCCTGGGATTGTTCCACATATACCTCTTCATTACTGAAACCATTCAAGAATGCACCCTTTACATGAATTTGATATAGTTTAAAATCCATATATGATGCAAATGAAAGAAACATTCTAATGGCTTCAATCCTTGCAACAGGAGCATATGACTCTTCAAAGTCAATACCTTCTTCTTGGCAATATGCCTTAGCAACTAGTCTTGTCATATTTCTCACCACAATTCCTGATTCGTCCAGTTTGGTCTGAAGACCCATTTTATTCCTATAACAGATTGATTGTTTGGTCTTAGAACAATGGTCCACACATCATTTCTTTTAAATTGATCAAATTCTTCTTGCATTGCTAAAATATAGTTTTTATCTTCTAATGCTTGGTCTATGCAAGTTGGTTCTAATTGAGAAATAAAAGTAAAATTGCCACATATTTGGTGATAAGATGATCTAGTTCTAACTTTATCAAACACATCACCAATTATCTGGTTTTCAGGATGAGCATGCATAAACCTCCAATCTTTAGGAAAAGATGAGTTACCTTCCTCATTTACCTCTATTATGGATGGTTCAGCTTCATCCATTGTTGTCTCTAATAGTGGAGCTTCTATTTGTTTGTCTTGTAATCTTAGTTTCTCCACACTTATTGGAAGATTATTTGTCTCGTCATCAAAATCACTATTTTTCTTCTTGGAGTTAGTATATTCATCAAATTTGACATGAATGGATTCCTCTATAATCTTAAGTCTAAGGTTATACATTCTAAATGCTTTGCTAATAATGGAATAACTCAGAAATATACCTTGATTAGATGTACTATCAAATTTTCCAAGATTTTCTTTACTATTGTTAAGAATAAAGCACTTACAACCAAAAGTATGAAAATATAAAATATTTGCTTTCTTGCCAAAGTATAATTCAAATAGAGTTTTGTTAAGTATGGATCTAGCAAAGATTCTATTAATAATGTAGCATGCGATATTCATTGCTTCAGTCCAAAAATACTATGATAAGTTGTATTCACTCAACATTGTCCTTGCCATTTCTTGCAAGGATCTATTCTTCCTTTTTGCTCCTCCATTTTGTTGGGGTGTTTTTGGGGTAGAGAAAGTTTGAAGAATTCCATTATTTTCACAAAAATTAGTGAATCTATGATTTTTAAATTCTCCACCATGATCACTCCTCATGGCAACAATATGAGAACTTTGTTCATTTTGAACACGCTTGGCAAATATTTCAAAGAATGAAAAAGATTCATCTTTGGATGCTAGAAATATTACTGAGGCAAATCTATTGTAGCCATCCATAATGACATATGCGTAATGTTTCCTCTAAGGCTTCTTTTTCTTGTTGGTCCAACTAAATCCATATGTAGCCACTGAAGGGGTTTAGTTGTTTATACTTCTTTGTTTGATTTGAATGATTCTTTTGAGTTTTGGTAAGCCAACAACTAGATCTTTATTATATATTCTTTCAATAAGATTTCTATTGGCATGTTCAAGCCTTCTATGCCACAATATGGGTTCATTGTCATTCACAACAAGACACTTAGCTTGAATATTAGAGATATCAACTAAATATATATTTCTATGTATTCTACCATATATTATAATTGATTGAGACTTATCTAGTATAGAACAGATTTGAGATTCAAACACAACTTTTTAGCCTTTTGTCACGCCTCGCCTTCCGACGTTATATTTTGCACTAAAATTCACCAAGATTTCTCCACTTTTAGGGTAGGGTACTCGAGTCCCATTTTGGAACTTGCCTAGTTTCTATAGAAAAATTGACAGAGTATCTCCTAAATTAGTAGGGTTTAACCTATACAACTATTTATCAAATATAACAAAGCAATAATATAAATTCTAAACATATACATCCACTCGCCCACAACCCAAGATCTGGGTAGAATCATGATGATAACCTACATCCTTACAATTCATTAACAAACTGATAATTAAATCATTAAGAAATGCCACTACTAATAATATACATTAGTCTAGTTTCTCCAATATCAAATACACCTCAATTAAAATCTATTAATTACAATTATACATCAATTGAAATCATTAAACACAATTAAACACATACAGATCCAAATGAAATTTTGGTTTTACTTAAAACACAAAGGGGATTTCAACCCAGCCAAACCTAAGATTATGATAAACTGGTTAGATGGGTTGCATTGGTTTGGTCATTTGAGTGAAAATGCTCTAGTGACAAGTTATATAAATTGAATTTGATATATGATATAGGTGAAGAGCCGATGAAGCATGGTTGGAAGTCAAATTATGAAATTTAGGATCTAAGAAGTGTTCTTAAGTAAAGTAGGTTGTTTTTTGCATGTATGAATTCATGGATGGGGATGATACAGGTCCCATGATTATGCATACGGGCATGTGTGAATTGATGTGGAATAATGGTTACTAAATTGTGATTTCTATATGTGAATATAATGTGTGATTGCATTGCTGAATGAGGATAGGAAATATCCCATGTTTGTAGTTGGGCATGTATAATTGAATGGGGGTATTTGGTATCCCATGAACTTCTATTGAATGTGAATGCTTCAATGTGACAGTATGAGTGAAAGAGGGATAGGATATATGAGGAAACTTGTCTTCTATGGATGTATCCCAAGATCCCTTCTTTATTATGCATGGATGAATGTAATTATTGTTAGAGATCCAGAGTATCCCAAGTTCTTACTATTAGATCTGCATGAATGTATAAAGTATATGAATTTGATGGAATAGGACATATCCAATGGTAATGTTGATATGTATTATGATGGAATGGGAAGCATTTCGTGATTTTGTAATAAATTGGTATAAGGCGCCTATACGACATAGTTATGATGTAAAGTGCCTAGAAGGCATGATTGAGATATTATTCACCCTAATAATAGAATGTTATATGCCTGGAAGGCATAGAATGCTATATTGAGATCATGAAGACTTGACCCTCATAGTATGAGTGATTTATCATATTTATAACCATGGTTTAATTTGAATTATGCTATGTTGGTTGTGATTATTATTTTGTACCATGCCTACTTCCTGAGTTTGCCTGGACTCATGCCTTCTTATTCTATGTTTTTAGCTGACAGGTCAGGTAAAGAATTCTAACTGTGAGTTGGAGATTTATGAGGAAGATTGAAGAAATATTTTTCCTATAGTGTATTTGTGTAGTTGTATAAGTGTATTTAAAGGTTCCCAAATGATGTATAATGAGAAGCATTGGCATGTCATAGTCATTTAATTATGATATTGTGAATGTATTTTTATTAATCCAGTGAGGTGTATTGTCATTATGATACAATTTCAATTTTGGGCAAAGCTGTGGGTATGGGTGAGTTGAGTGTGTGTTTTATGGTTTATATTAGTCTTTTTATAGTTATTGAGATTATTATTTTATATGATAAATAATATACAGGAACATATCCTCATATTTTAGGGTAGATTCTGCCAAAAGTTTGGCAAAATATTTCCCTTAAAAATGGGAAAAGTATAGGGTAAGGTAAAATGCATAGGCCTTAGGGTAGGGCATGATAAAACCCTACTTGGATCACTTTGTAATTGTGTTTATTGATGATATTTTTGTATATTCTAAAAGTAAAGAGGAGCATGAATCTCATTTGAGAATGGCACTACAGAGGTTGAGAGAAGAGAAACTATATGCTAAGTTAAAGAAATGTGATTTTTGGATTAACAGTGCTTTGTTGGGGCATATGGTCTCTGGCAATGGTATCTTGGTGAACCCCCATAAGATTGAAGACATTGGTAAATTGGCCTAGACTAAGTACAATGATAGAGGTCTGAAGTTTTTTGGGATTGACAGGGTATTATAGAAGATTTATCAAAGGATTCTCTACAATTACCATACCCCTAACTTAGTTGACTAGTAAAGGGACCTAGTTTGAATGGAGTTAGTAGTGTGAGGAAGCCTTCCAAGAGTTAAAAAGGCGATTAGTAGAAGCCTCAGTTCTTACTATATTGTTTGGATGGGGTGGATTTGTGGTTTATAGCAATGCATCAAAGAATGGATTAGGCTGTGTATTAATGCAGAATGGGAATGTGATTGCTTTGCATCGTGTAATTATCCGACCCATTGTTAGTATAAATATGTGGTTTTGATGACAAATAAAACTTGATTAAAGATTACATATTAGTGATTTTCATCAAGCATTTAGCATGCAGAATCAAGTTGCAGGCCTCACGGATAAAAGAAAAAAAAGAAGAATCAGAAGATATTCCAAGCCATTAATCTGTCTGACTGAAAAGACAAATAGCTTGGGCGATTATAGAAGCCAAAGATGAAGTACCACTATGGTCAAGGATTAAAATGAAAAGGAATCAATCAATTCATTGCTCATCTATCAAATTGAAGTTTATCTCTAATAAATGCAATACAACGAGCATACAATAAACTTTGTCTGTCATAAGCCACAGATGAATGGATTTCCAAGCTAGTGATCATCGATTAGCACAAACAAATGTGGAGTAATAGGATTCATCTGTACCTCTACGATCCATCTATTACTTGCAACAAACAAACCAACAGATGAATTGCTAGAATAACAATTCATCTATGCCTTTACGATTCGTCCATTACTTGCAATGGACAAACCAATAGACTAACTACTAGAAAGATGATTCATTAGCATCTTTATGATTCATCTATTACTTTCAATAGATAAACCAATAAATGAACTGCTAGAAAGATAATTCATTTGTGCTAACTAGATTCCTCTACTACTTGCCATGGACAAACTAAAAGATGAAGGGACTTTATCTAATCGACAGCTGGATAGATACTTTGTCTAACATAAGTAAAGAAGAGCAACGGACAAATGGAATTGTTGGACTTCATCCAGAATTAATGAGGGTCTTTCCAAATTGATGAAAGCATCAACCATTATAGAATCTCTTTGACCAATACTTACTAAGAATCAAGAATCATCTTCTCCAAGGTTGGCGCCGCAGGCATTCCAGCAAATGAGAATTAATCAAAAGAGAAAGAATTCAAATGTGTTAATCAAAATAGTCTTGTATTATTAATAGAGTTCACCTAGTACCAAAGGCTAAAATTCCAAGTAGTTATGAATGCAGCATTGATGGATCAGAGGAGCATGAGGAACAATCGAGAAAAACATTCAATCCCTTCTTGAGAGCAATTACTAAACTGAGCCAAGACCTTCTACAGCTTGCAAGAGTTGTGAGCCTTGCATTCAAACCTTCCTTAACTTTCTTTGAAGGCTTCCAATAACCTTTCGGGAAGATCATTTTCTTTTGCATCTAATCATCAGAAATCTTCCCCTATGCTTATTGTGAAGTGTCTATATAAGTGCTTTAACTTTCAATATTCATGCATTATAATTTCCTTGAGCTGGTAGTGGAGGCTAGACTCAAGAAGAGCTGTGATTATCTGGTGTAGATAAAAGATATCTATTTATGCTGCCTAGATTTAGAATCTAGAAGAGTGTTGGGAGCACTGTGTTTACGCCCCCTAGAGCTAGAATCTAGAAGAGTGCTAGGAGTATTATAGTTATGATTCCTAGAGATGGAATCTAGAAGAGTGGAGTAGTAGAGTAGTGGAGACAGTAAAGGAAGAGTGTTCTTGGAAGAGTAGAGTAGAGTGTTCACTCAAATCACTATAAAAATTCCCGTGTCTTATTTATTTGTGTATTAATTGAGTGATTAGATTGATTGCTAGAGGGACATTTAATCCTAAAGGGGTTTAGCAAAATTTTAAGTACCCAGTTCACCCCTCCCCTCTTGGGTATTTTGCCTAAGCTTTGAGACTAATAAGTGGTATCAAAGCAGACTACATAAATACTTGTAGTGATTCAATGGCAAACCTAGTATCCTCTTCTCAGATATTCGCAAAGGGGCAATCGTCTACCTAGCCACCCCTATTTGATGGAACCAACTTCGCTTACTAAAAGTTGAGAATGAAGCAATTCATTATAGCTAATGATATGGAATCTTGGAAGACCATTGAAATAGGAATCACCCTTCCCACCATTGAAATAGGTGTATGGACTAAAGAGAGGAGGCCATCTCGATTCAAAATAATGCAAAGGCTATGAATTCTTTATTCTGTGGATTATCTTCAACTAAGTTTGATGGAGTATCCTCTTGCATTACTCCAAAAGGTATTTGGGATAAATTAGTGTCTATTTATGAAGGATCCTCACAGGTCAAAGGAACTAGGAGGAATATTTTGATAGGCGAACTAGAAATTTTTAGGATGAAAGAAGGGGAGAGCATATTAGAAATGTATGCTTATTTTTAAAAAATTACTAATGAGTTGAAAGGTTTGGAAAAAGAAGTCACAAATTCTAAACAGGTAGTGAAGATACTAAGGGCACTATCAGAATCCTAGAACCAGAAGATCACAGTGATAGAAGAAGCAAAGGATCTGAACATGCTTCTAGTGGATGATCTCATTAGCTTATTAATGTCACATGAGCTGATCAAAACTAAGAGAGATGAGCCAACAAAGCAAAAGAAAAGTATCACTATCAAAGTGACCAAGGAGAGCATTAGGGAACCAGCATCATAATCTGAAGATTATATGGTAATGTTAGTCAAAAACTTCAGAAGGTTCGCAAGAAGCAGTAGATGCAACACCTCAAGAAAATAGCCTAAACAGCAAAAGAAAATAGCTGAAAGAAAGAGAGATCTCCCAACATGCTATAAATGTGGAGGGATCAAACACATGTCTCCTAAGTATCCCAATGAAGAAAAAGTGAGTGTAAATGAAAATGAGAAAGATGAAAGAAGAGAAAAGAAACATTTTAAGAAATCATCAAGAAATCAAGCCAGAGGAATGTACTTGAATGACAAAGACTCATCTGGCATAAGTTCAAGCAAGAAAGGTGACAATGAAGTTGGACACCTTACAAAGATATGTTGCATGGTGCACATGCAGAATGAATTAACAGACCAAATCTCCATCAAAGAGCAATGCACAATAGAGCTGGAGATGAAGGTAAACTCTTATAGTTCTAACTCTTCAAGCTCAAATAGTACTTGTGTCAAATGCAAAACATTTGATGAGTTACAGCAATCATACAACTCTCTCTTCAGTGAGTTTGAATTACTTGGCCAGAAGTTTACTCAAAAAAAGATACTTTGATGCAACCATTAAAGTAAATTATATTCTGACAAAAAGAAATCTATCTTTACAAACAGAAGTTGGAAATCTAAAAAAGGAGATAGAGATATTAAATAGTATGTGTTTCGAGCGGACCGCGGAGAGCGCGCTCAAGAAGTCAGATCAGGCATAGTAAATAATGAGGAAGAAACGAAATGCGAATGGAACGTCAT